>PITA01005989.1:0-104709 GCA_004023965.1 Spilogale gracilis
CCCCCCCTCCCTCCAAGTCCCTCAGTTTGTTTCTGTGTCCAAAGTCTCTGTTGTTTTGTTTCCCTCCCTAGATTACCCTAATTCCCATTTACTTTCCTTCTCCCACTGTCCTCCAGTTTACCCCTCATGCACCGCAAGTAAGTGAAACCATGCGATACTTGACTTTTTCTACTTGGCTTATTTCACTCAGCATAATCTCTTCCAGTCCAGTCCATGTTGCTACAAAAGTTGGATATTCATCCTTTCTGACGGAGGCATAGTATTCCATTGTATATATGTACCACATCTTCTTTATCCATTCATCTGTTGATGGGCACCTTGGCTCAAAGAGTATGTCTTAAGGGCAGCTAGGGGAAAGCGGGAAAGCGATCCCTTACCTATAGGCAGTAACCTCTAACTAAACATTATAAAATTGATTCTTGCCCATTCCCCAGTCATCCTCAGAGTTGCACTGCTGAGCCTGTGTGAGCTTGCAGTACTGGGTAGGGACATTCAAACACCAGTTCTTCCATCAACTGTTTTATGTGAATCTGTGTAAATCATGTAATCTCCAGATAGCAGAGATTTCATAGATAATGAGTCCCACAGTCCCTTAACCACAATTCCAAAGTCCAAACTGTCTGAAAAATAGGTTTGGTAAATGGATTAGACGCAAATCTGACCTGAATATAGATGGGACTCTGAAAAGTTCTATGTGTCCCACTTAAGCTGATGGGTCATTGAAGAAATATCAGGCTACAGGCTGCTGCCCGAGGGTTGCACAGGGGGTGGTATGCACCCTAGTACTTTGTGTTGGGTGGGCCTCTAGGTAGCTGACCCTGGCAGGAGTCAGAGCCAGTCTTATGGGGGTTAGTCCTGTGAGAAGTACAAGGGTAATGAAGCTGGGTCCCATAAGGAAGACCTTACAGACTCTTGTATTAGCAGAGTTAGCCGGGTTCCGGAGCCCTACCAGGCTCAGCGCTTGGCTGGGGACTGACTGCCCAGAAAGAGCAAGGCCTTGGCTTGAAAGGATGAGGCCGAAGTGCTGACCAAGAAGGCTGGAGGCCACCAGCTAACTGTGAACAGAAGGTTCTTTGTCAAGTGCAATCCGTACTATGCCACAATTGCCATACAACTCTTCCTTCTTTTAAACAGCTTTAATGATGTATAATTTATGCCTGGGGAAAGTGTGCTGTCCAACAATTTTAGTAGGTGTATATGGTTGTACAACAAATATCATGATCCAGTTTCAAAACATTTCCATCACCCCAAGATGGTAGCTACCTCTTCCCATTCCTACCGTGGATACAGAAACATCCATCTGTTTCCTGCTTTTATGGTTTTGCCTTCTCTAGTATTTTTATCTAAATAGCATCATATAACATGTAATGTTTTGAGTCTGGCTTCTCTCACTTGTGCATCTTTGGGGATGATCTGTGTTGAGGCATGCTATCAATAGTGGATTCTTTCATATGGCATGGATGTGCCACATTTTGTGTATGCATTTCTCATCTGATGGATTGCCTCCAGTTTTTGGCTGTCGTGAACAATGCTGTGAACATTTGTGTACGATTCTTGGTGTAGACACACTTTCATTTCTCTAAGAGTGAAGTTCCTGGGTCATATGGTAAATGTATTTTTAATTATTTTGGTAGGTTTAATTTTTAAAAGAAACTACCAAACAGGTTTAAAAGTGACTGTACAATTTTGCAGTCACACCAGCAATGTAGGAGGCTTCTGGTTTTTCCACATATCAGTACTGCAACAATTATTGGTTATCGCCATTCCAGAGGACATGTGGGTATCTCACTGTGCTTTTAACTTGTTTCCTCCAATGACTGATAATGTTGAGCCTCTTTGGGGGTTTATAATCATTTCTATATGTTCTTGCATGAAATGTCTTTTGTCCATTCTTTATCTTCTTAATGAATAGAAGTTCTTTACACAGTCTAGATAAAATTGCTTTATCAGATATATGGTTTGAAAACATTGTCTCCTAGTCTGTGGCTTGTCTTTTCATTTTCTTAATGGTTTCTTCTGAAGAACACACACACACAAACACAAAAAAGGAACTTTGACGTCCAGTTGATTTGTGAATTGTATATTTAGTATCTTCTTCATATCTAAGACCTCTGCCTAAACTAAGATGAGAAAGATTTCCTGCTGTGGTTTCTTCTAGACATTTTTTAATGTCCGTTTTATGAACATTAGTGGTTCTCAGATGAGAGTTTTGCTCTCTGGGAAACGTGTGTAATACCAGCAGACATTTTGGATTGTCAGAACTGGGTGGGTGTGCTGCTGGTGTCTAGTAGGGGGAGGCCAGTGATGGTGGTAAATGTACTACAATGCATGGGACAGCCCCCAGCAGCAGAGAATTATCCAAGACATCAGTGGTGCTGAGGCTGGCAAGCCCTGAGTTGGGTTTCTGGTCCATTTTGAATTAATTTTTGTGTACAGTGTGAGGTAAAGATCTACATGCATTTTCTTTTGTTTTTGCATGTGAAGAATATAAATGCATTTTTTTCTTCTTGTTTTTCTTTTTCAATGATATTTGTTGTAAGGAATATCTTACTGCATTGCATGGCCTGGTACCTGTCGAAAATCAACTGACCATAAATATTGATTTATACTTAGATTCTCTATTTTGTTCCCTTGATCTACATTCCACTTTTACGCCAACACCATATTATTGACTGCTGTAATTTTATAGTACATTTTGAAATCCAGCAGTGTAAATATTCCAACATTGCTTTTTCTAAAAAACCATTTTGTCTAATAGGGGTTCTCCGCATTTTTCTTATCAATTTTTAGCATCAGCTTTTCAAACTCAAGAAAAAAAGCCCCCTGGGATTTTGATGATTACATTTAATCAATAGGTGAATTTGAGAACTGACATCAAAATTGAGTCTTCTAATCCAAAAACTTGGCATATTTTGCCATTTTTCACAGCAATGATAGGTTTCAGCATACACATCCCACATTTTCTGAAATTTTTTCCTATTGAGTTTATTTTTAGTTGCCATAGTAAATGGAATTGTATTCTTAATTCCCCTTTTGAATTAGTTATTGCAGTGTGCAGAAACACAATTCAGTTAGTTTTTTATATTGATTTTGTACCCTATGTCAGTCTTGCTCATTGTCAACCTTCCTTGCTCATTCTGTATTATCCTTGATTCCTTATAATTTTCTACATGTAGTAGTAACCTTTGAGAATAGCTTTACTTCTTCATTTCTAATCTACATGCCTTAACGCCTTTTTGTTGCTGTCATCTCTAGGTGCAATCAGCAGTATAATCTTACACGGAAATGCTAAGAGCCACATACCTTTCAAAGTTTAAAAAAACATAAGAGTTCTGAGACGGTTCTTAGCTCTGCGTTTCAAGTAAGGGATCACAGACCTGTAGCAACTACCTTCTAGGATTATTAGATTAAATGAGGTACCACCTATACAATGCTTAGTATAATTCCTGACACAAATCAGCACCCTCACAAAATGTTACAGTTTTCGTCAGCCTCCTGAGGAATCTTTGATGTTGTGGGAGCTCTGCCAAAAGTACCTGAGCTTCAAAGTAGCCAAGCCCACAATGCCTGTGGATATAATGAAACAGGGTTTATAACGTGGAAGGAGGTAACTGAGACCTGCTGAGTTGTACCGAGGCTCATTTGCTGTTGGGGCATGAGTAATAGGAGGGGATTCTTTGGGGAATGTATTATATTAAAACTAAGAGGAAACCCTTATTTCCCTGTGCATTTGTTATCTCCTTCTTCGGAGGTTTATTCTAGAAACTGTTCCTCAAATCTGTTGAGGGACTTGAAATTTATTAAGGCTGGAATAACAGGAGAGATGAAGAACAGATAACCTGGGGAGGGAACAGTATCAGGAGAACGTCTTTGTGGCACCTTCAGCCTTGGGAAGACTTCGCATTTCTCTCCTTTAGAAGATGACCAGTTAGTGTTTGTATGATTCAGCGCCACTGCCAATGGCCTCTAAGGAATGGCAAGCATTGTCTAGCCAGTGGAGGCCACGATCTCTTGTTGGTAATGGCCTCCTCACCATGAACTAACCCAGAGAAGCTGGGCTCCCCTGGTGGCATTAATTACTGCAAAGCTCCCACACCTCTCTTCACTAGTTACTTTGAGAAGAATCTCAGGTAGGTAAAGTAACCCTAATAACTGACTGATATCCTTTGTATCTAGGATATGACATGTCAGTAAAGATCTTTGAGTCCAACCAGGAAACTTAAGGCATTCTTTGATCTCCGTAATAAGACAATGTAAATAAATGCCCACTCTTTATTTAACAGTATGTTGCTTCCATGACCAAGGTTTTGTGACCTTTTAATCATGATCATCACTAAAATACTAAGATTGGCATTACATAGGAAAGGCCCAAGTAGGGCTGGTCAGGGCTTCTTCAAAGCACACATTCGGTCATCAGAAAGTCACACAGAGGAGGTTCTTTCTAGAAAAAACACAAGGCACACATGTGATGATATAAGAAGGCATCGTTTCTATGTCCATTCCTTATCTTGAGTGTTGGCTCATGTCAGTGTCCGAAGACAGCTCTGCGAGCTGCTGGCAGCAGCCGCACGGTGTTCACTGATGGCCCCCTCACTGCAGCAACAGGTAGTTGTCAAAGGCACAGACCTTGTGCTGAGTGATTGAATCTAGGGAGAGAGAAAAGCAGTTTAGCATTTACAAGAGCCAACCATACAGCAGAATGTCAACCTTCTTATAGACATGCAAGGTCCAATTTTTAACATCTTCAATGACTTAGAGATGCCTTGTCTATACATCCACATAGTTCATGTGGCTATTTAAAATAAAAGAAATAATTCAGTTCCCCATCACACTAGCCAGGGCTCAGTAGGCACATATTCCTATAGATATTGGTCATATAGGGTGTTGCCATCCTGGCAAGATACTGTGTGAGGGTGGGACATTTGCCAGTCTCTGGCATGAGAGACCAGAATTCTCATGCCGGCTAGCTATAGAAACTATTCTCTGATACAAGGCCAACTCTACAAAAATATGCAAGTAGTCCACACACCATTAAACATTCTAGGCTGTATATGTATCCTATCCACTTAGCTGAGCACTTTATGCGGAGTACACAGTTAGTAAGCACACTTTCTACCACTCAGGTCTTCATCTTTCCGTTGAAGGAGCTGAACTAGTGAGCTCTAAAGTCCTGTCTGTTTGAAAGCCTGTCATTTCCTCGAAGTCACAGAAGTCCCCTGGTCCAAGACAAGCTGTAGAGGCAGGAGAAGGTACGGCCCCCAGCCCAGCTTAAAGGAGAGTGAGAGAGAAATACAGCAGGTTGGCAACACTGATGGAATTAAAAATTAAATTACAGTTAACTTCATGATTATTATGATCCACAGGGATGGACAAACTATATTAAAAGATCTTAAGATGCCACAATGATGAGCGATAGCAGATGGAAAGTAAAATTCATAGGTCTCTTCTGTGAATACAGGAAGACAATGGAAGACAGAATGGTGCATCTTAGTTGTAGGTCCCAATAGTGCCCCAGTACTTAGTTGTGACCTGCCCAGGAAAAATGCACTTCCTCACAAAAGGTCTGAACCAGTGAGATGAATTTCAGAGAGGAGGGGTACTAACACTTATTATATATATTACATACATGATATAACATTAAAATTAATATACCTGATAGAGCTTTTACAACCATTAGTAGTACTACACACAACCACTTACTTTCTTCCACAATGCAGTGAAGTGACATTATGATATACATTTTAGTGTTAGTCCTTTATTCATGGTATTTGTTGTGCATATTTTCTGTCATTTACCTTTTGATTTTTCTTATGCAAAGAAGTTTTTATGTATGCATTCAGATTATGTAACTCTTTTACTACATCTGGACTTTGAACCATAGGTAGAAACTTTTTCCCTTTAACCAGTTTTTTTTTTTAAAGATTTTATTTATTTGACAGAAACACAGCTAGAGAGGGAACACAAGCAGGGGCAGTGAGAGAGGGAGAAGCAGGCCTCCTGCCGAGCAGGGAGCCCAATGCGGGGCTCGATCCCGGGTCTCCGGGATCATGACCTGAGCCGAAGGCAGTCACTTAATCAACTGAGCCACCCAGGCGCCCCTCCCGTTAACCAGTTTTAAAGCAATTCACTCATATTTTCTTCCAGGTGGTAAAACTCTGTGGATTCAACTTTTACACCTAAGATTTACGACAGGATGTCATTTTTGAAAGTCCAAAAAGACTGCAAAAAAGATAGCTGTCTTTCCTGATTAATCAAGAACTGAATATAACACAATGTTAAATATGTCTTTTAAAAAAGTGACAAACTTATAAAAAAGTAACACACTGTTTCTGATGTTTATATGAAAGAAAAAATACATAGCAAGACAATTTTGAAGAAAAGGAATAACGAGAATTTGACATATTAGATACCAAAACATACAATAAAATTACAGTAGTAAAACAGTATGTCATTAGCACAGAACCAGATAATTGGATCACTGGGAGAGTCTGGAAACATGTCCATGAATAGGTGAGAAATTAACAGAGGACATTCAAAATCAGTTCAGAGTGGGTGAGTTACAAACAGATGGTACAATCCCTTCACATCATGCAATAAATAAATTACAGATGAATAAGCTGTAAACATGGAAAAAAAAAAAAACGATGGAAGTATTAATAGAGATAGGAGACTAGTTCCAAAGCTCAGAGTGTAAAGAAAATCTTCCTAAGTGAAACCCAAAGTCATGTGCCTTGGGAAAAAACAGAAGCCACAGAGATTAATACTTAAATATTAAAACCTCTGTAACACAGAATACACAACAAACAGAATTAAAGATGAGACATGTTGAGAGAACTTTACACTTAGAACACAAGATTAGGGACCATATCATAGAAGTAGCCTACAGAACAGCGTGAAAAAGAAAAATAGCCTAATTTCAAAACAGGCCAGGGATGAGGATGGGCAATCCATGAACTCTAATCCCCTCCCTAAGACAGTCCTACTCATCAGTAACTTAGGAGTTAGGGAACAAAACATGCTGTTTGTCTAATTCATCAGATCACCAAATAATGAAAAAATATGGGTCTAACACTGGTGAGGATGTGGGGAAACAGGGACAGCCACATGCTGTAAAAGCACAAACTCGCACAACCGGTGTGTGTCGAGACTTGCAGTACACACATTAGGTGGGGCACAGTGATGCCACTGTGATGAGTCGGCTTTGCACAAATACCCACACTTGGGACTATGCTCCAATAATTAGAGCTCACAAGGGTCTCTCAAAATTGAATTCAAATTTTTCCAGTTAGAACACACAAAGTTTATAATAGCAGAAACAGAGGAAATCATCCCAAACATCTAATAATCAGAGCATGGAGTAATTACACTCCCGCCAAAAGTTAATAAGAATGAGGCTGTTTCTGTGTTAAAATGGAAGCTCTCCTAGACAGGGTTAAATAAAAACTCAAAGAACAATATGTGACCCTCCATCTCTCAGAAAACCCTCAAACAACACATTGGTTTATATACATTTACTTCTACATATTGTGCTTTTGAAAAATCAAAAAACACTCTTCCACCTTTATGATAGTTGAAGGAAGGGTTGGAAGATTTGGGGACTCTGTTTCTCTATTTGAGTTCTTTGACCATGAAATCAAGTCTCATTCCACACATCCATGCATGCATTCATCATTCATACACTGGTGGATAAAAAAGGTTGACTGGAGAAGGAACGATTTTAAATTTAGATAAAA
This sequence comes from Spilogale gracilis, assembly GCA_004023965.1. Classification (NCBI taxonomy): domain Eukaryota; kingdom Metazoa; phylum Chordata; class Mammalia; order Carnivora; family Mephitidae; genus Spilogale; species Spilogale gracilis. The sequence goes on from PITA01005989.1 coordinate 7,734, forward strand.
CAGAATCCTAAATATGACCTCACATCAAAGTCTGTGGCTGTCCCCCCCCGCCCCCCCCGCTTGGTGCAGTGTGCTCTCTGATGGCACCATGTGAGGCGTTATCCCATGGGCTTGGGAGAAACAGCACTGAGGTACATGTAGTGTTGTGCTGGAACATAGAGGGAACCAAGTCGGGAGTCAGAGCAGAAGAGCACCTGACCACAGAGTGATAGCTGGGAGCCACGATGTCCATGTCCAGGGAACCCTCATGTCTCTAAGTTCCCAAATGTGTAAACACACACATGAAAAATGATTTCTATCCAAGTTCATTTGTCATCTGAAGACAGCCACATTCCCTCAAATCCCAATGTCACATCTTACGAATAATCTGCAAATGCCCCATAAAATGTGACCAATAGGACAGATGTCACAGCAATGCAAGTCCTGCCAGTGGAAAGAGAGACAAGCAACACACAAGCAGCTCCCACGAAATTTAAACTAAAAAAAAAAAACAAAAAACAAAAAAACACAAACTTTTTATTTTAACAAGGTTATTTAGCAGGTCTTGGCACATATTTATGCACAAATTTTATGTACAAATTAGTTTACTAGCTATGCTTCTGTGTGATCTAATGATTAGAATGGTCAAAGAACATGCTGCTTTTTTTTTTTATAGTGTGGTAGGCAAGTCACTTTATTGAAATGACACTCCCGTTGCCAGTAGCTATTGGTACTGTGTGGGGAGAGTGCTAGAACTCTCAGGACCCTACTGGGGGTTTTATCTTAGCTAATAACAAGAAGCAGACAATTCTAGGTTTGAAACAGGAGTCGGTATGTAGCCAGACATTGATTGGGTTATGGAATTGGCTCTCCTGCTCTGTAGGATTAGAGTCATCCAGTTTCTGGGAACACTTAGGCCAGGTGCTTGGCACTAAAGGCACCCTTAGCAGTGGGGCCCAGCCGGCCACGAGTGATCCTAAAGTTCTTTCTCCTAACAAGCCCACTGCTGCCCACCGTGTAATTGTCATCTGCTGATTTCACATCCCTCTGGAACCACACCGAACAAGACTTCCTGCCCTCTTTTGTGTGGTAGTCTTGCAGGCTCTTCTTCACATTCTGAATAAGCCCCTATCCCTTCAGGACTTCTTCAATAGATCCTGATCTCTAGGGACATCAACGTTCTCTCAGATGCTCAAATTCAAGTCTAGGAGTCATGTTTGACTCCTCCTGCCTGGTATACCTCGTGCAGTCTATCAGCAAAGTCAACTGGCTTTAGAATTTTTATGTAAAGTCTGGCAGCTTCACACCACCTCCACTGATGGCCCCCTAATCAGGACCACCCACCATCATTTATCACTGGAACCGGCAAAATTTACCTGCCCTAGATAGTTTTAACAGTATCTTCAAAGTATTTTTCGTAGTACAGACATGACATGCAATTTACCATTTTAACCATTTTTAAGTGTATCAGTTAAGAACATTCACAATGCTATGTGACCATTACCACTACTCATTTCCAGAATTGTCTCATAATCCCCAATAGAATCTCCACACTCGGTAAATAATCACTTGGCAGTCCCAATTCCCACCTCCTCCTAGACCCTGTATAAGCTCTGTCTCTATGGATTTGTCTGTTGTAGGTAATTCATGTAAGTGGAATCATGTAATATTCATCCTTTGGTGGCTGGCTTATTTCACTTGACATGTTTTTGTGCTCATTCACTTTGTAGCATGTCTCAGAATAGCATTCCTTGTTATGGCTGAATCATACTCCATTGTATAGACAACATTTTGTTCCACTGATGGATGTTTGAGTTGCTTCTACATTTTGACTATTGTGAATAATGTTGTCATGAACACGTGTGCAGATGTTTATTCAATTCTCTTAGGTATATGACCACAAGATCGCTGGATCATATGGTACTTCTGTTTAATTTTTTGAGGAACAACCGTACCGTCTCCCAACCTGGCTTCTCCACATCTTCAACGGCGCTTGTTTTTTGTTTTTATAGTAGCCATCCTAATGGGTCTCAAGTGCTACCTCATGGTGATTTTGATCTGCATTTCCCTAATGCTTAGTAATGATGAACATTTTTTCACGTGTTTATTGGCCTTTTGTGTAGCTCCTCTGGAGAAATGTCAAGTCCTGTGCCCATTTTTTAATCAATTGTTGTTGTTAAGTTGTATTAATTCTTTGTTTTTTAGATATTGACCCCTAGTTTAGAAAACATTCCCATTTCATAGGCTGCCTTTTCACTTGCTTGATTGTGTTCCTTGATGCATGGAAGGTTGTGGGTTTTTTTAACCTATTTTTACGTTTGTTGCCTACCTTGTAGCTTTAAAGCAGTTTCTACCTTTTTTCCTGCATGTGCTATTTGAGACGAGTGAGCAAGTCAGTCTTTTTGGTATCTCCCAAGCAGATTAGAACAAATGAGGGCTGCATTCGAGGAGAGGAGACCAAGACAGTGGGGCATGAGTAAGGAGCCACAGAGCTTCCAACTGCCCTGAAAATGGCTTTGCTTGGTTGGCCCTTGGCCTGGTTGTTGTAAACCCATGACTGCTCTCCACTCTTCCTACACCCTCGGTGCAAACTCAGTCCATTCTGTTTGGGGGTTTTTTTGGTGTTCTTGTGTGGAAGAGGGAGCCTGGATCTTTTTAGTCTACCATTTTGCAGACATCACTCAGGTGCAAGGCATACATTTATCAGTCCGTTTTTTAAATGGTTGAAATTGTTCAGCTTTTCTATTTCTTGAGTTTATTCTGGTAATATTTTTCCAGAAATTGTCCATCTTACCTATTTTAAAATTTGCTGGTATAAACTTATTCAGTATGCTCTCATGATTTCTAAATATTCTTACTGTATCTATAGTAGCAAGCCCAGTTTGTTCATAGTATTGCTCACTGGACCCTTTTCTCTTCCTTTCTTTTTTGATATTGTTAGGATTTTTTAAAAAATGTTTTATTTATTTATTTGACACACAGAGATCACAAGTAGGCAGAGAGAGAGGAGGAAGCAGGTTCCCTGCCAAGCAGAGATCCCGACGCGGGCCTTGATCCCAGGACCCTGAGATCATGACCTGAGCTGAAGGCAGAGGCTTTAACCCACTGAGCCACCCAGGTGCCCCGATATTGTTAGGATTTTGACTACTGATAGTTTTTTCCCCTAAAGAATTATTTTTCATCTCTCAAAACCCCACTTTTTTTGCTTTGATTTTGTTAATATTTCTTCTTTTTATTATTTATTTTCTCTGATATTCTTCTGTATTTATTGCTATGTATTCATTCATCCTCAAGTACCAAAATTTAAGAAAAAGTGAATAAAAAAATAAGAACTTTATCCAAGTATTTTTTCTCTTCCTGCAAATTGGGAACAGCTTCTTGTTATTTCACTCAAAGGTCAGATCCTTCAGCATCAGTTTCTGTAGTAAGCCATCTGAGAACCTCTACTGTTAGGAGTTGTGCAGAGAAGTTCCACTTACTGAGAGCGGCATTAAGAACTTACTTTTTACAAAGGAAGAGTCTGAACAGAGAAGAGGGTGCTTAGGACCACTGGATCTTTAATACATGGTGTGGCTCTGGTGGAGAAATTCAGATCCTTTCATTTGATAAAAGGCACAGATCTCTGCCATGATCTCAGAATTTGTTTCCAGCAGTGTCCATTGGCTGCAGTGGGTGTTAACAAGGCACCACACACTGGGAGGCTTGAACAATAGGAATTTATGCTCTCACAGCCTGGGAAGTCCAGAAGCATAAGATCAAGGTGCCTACAGATCTGGTTTCTCCTGAGGCCTCTCTCCTTGGCTTGCAGACAGCTTCTTCTCTGTCCTCATGTGGCCTTTCCTTTGTGATGCATCGCTGCTGTCTCTTGTCCTCTCATGAGGATACTGGTCCTCCAGGTGAGATCAGGGCTCCACCATGATGATACTGTTTAATCACCTCTTGAGAGGCCACTATCTCCAAACACAGTCGCATTCCAAGGTCTTGGGGGTTGGAACTTCAACATATGTATTTGGGGATGGATGCAATTCATCCATAACAAAAAGCTCATCACTTTAGGTTCTATGATGCTTAACAGTAACTCTCTAACATGCAACACTGAAAGAACTGAAACTCCCCATGCTTCAAAGATACACATAAACTTCTTGTAAAGAGGGTTACTGTACTAGGTCGGCAAGCAAAGAGCCCAAGCTACTGGCAATGTGCCACGTGGGGGTTGAGCTGTGAGCTTCTTTTATGGCCATGAACCCCCAGCCCCACATGCAGGACTGGAGCTCACACTTGAGCACTCACCTCTGCATAGGGAAGCACCCACGAATCTGTGCACAAGACAGTCTTGTGACTCTGTCAAAACCCCAGTGCCCAGTTCTGGCCTCTACATGGCCAGTGTGACTCCCCAAACCAAGGATGGCATTTCTAGTGGCGGATATAAAATGTCACCATGGTCATACTATTTCCCATTCTGAGTTGAATACGTAGCTAACTGTCATCTTCTACTTTGTTTTTTGTTTTTAAGTGAGGCTTGAAAACTGTGCCTTGGCTAGTAAGGTGCAGGGGAGAGTCTTTTATTTTCCACTTTGCTTGTCAAGATGCTTCTTCTAGATCGCCAATGATACTCACATTCGGTGACTGGAGGTCAGTTGGCATGAATGTAAGAGAGGAGCTGAATGAGACAGGTTAGGAAAGTTCAAAGGCCACCATCTAGGACAACTAGTTGACCAGTGAATACAATTAAGGGCAAATCTACTTTCTGAGCACACACTTCCCCTTAGCTCTTGAAGTGAATGCTTGCTATTTCAGCAGCTGGCAGTTAAATAATTAATTAATTTATTTATTTTTAATGATTTTATTTATGTATTTGACAGAGAGAAACACAGCCAGAGAGGGAACACAAGCAGGGGGAGTGAGAGAGGGAGAAGCAGGCTTCCCACCGAGCAGGGAGCACGATGTGGGGCTCGATCCTGGGACTCTGGGATCATGACCTGAGCTGAAGGCAGATGCTTAATAACTGAGCCATCCAGGAGTCCCTGGCAGTTAATTAAAAAACCAAATATATATATATTTAAAGTTACACATATATATTTTAACATATATTAATATATATGTTTTTAAAACTTAAACACATGAGATTATAGAATTATAGAATTCCACCAGTTTTAGTTCTCATTCATTTCTATCCTGGTAGATGTCATACATTTGAGAGCAATTCAAAATAAAAAAAATTCATCTCATCATCTGTGATTGCATCTTAAGAGTTGCCATCACTTTCTGACTGGTTGCTGAGCTCCTGGGTGAGAATGGTGTCAGGCAGTGTCCCAAGGATGGGCTGGGCTGGGGGCAGACCTGCCCCAGGTTCTTCCCTTTCTCCCATTAGCACATGGACTCACCGCTTATGATTCATTCCTTCTATGCAGTAAAAATGTGAACGAAGAGGATCTTGAGGAACCCTGCCATTGTCTGTTTAATCACGCACCCTGAGGCCCCCTGAGTGGCCTTGCTTTCACAAAAATGCCACGTTTGAGAGCTTTTTTTCTGGCCTGATTTTGTGGTCCAACATCCGGGGAAACAATGATCTATGCTAGCCTGCAAAAGGCCCACATGTTATCAGAGATCTTTTTCCTGAAAAGGTTGACATGGGGAGACAGTGAAATCAAATGCTTTTTATAAGTTATAAGGAAATAATGCAGAGGCTAATTTCCCCCCCTTTGGCAACACTGTGGAGCATATTACATTATGTTCCCACAATAGCATAAAATGTATGTCTTATCACTTGAACATAGCCCAGACAATAAAAGGGCGCCCGAGACTGGAAATATGTCTTATGTAAAAGGCCAAACCAGCCATAAGTGATAACACCAATGTGGGGGATGGAGAGAGTGAAAAGACAGGGCTACAGCACAAAAATATGCAAACAAGTGATGAATCCACTGGGCTTTTGGGGCTCCTGACCCCTCCCCAGCCCCTCTCTGAAGACGCCAGCTGAGTCACTTGGGACTCTCTCCTCTTACTGTCTTGATATGTAAACTGGGAATTCTGTTCTAGGGATGTGCTGGATAAGTAAAATTACTGGAATTTGCTTCCATTCCAATGTCAGGTAAAGGTGACATTTTGTTTCCTGGTGCCGGGAATTTGGTTTTTGTTTTCCTGTTTATTTCCATATATATTCAAGTGCCCACAAGTATTTTCTCTCTCAAAAATCCCCATTTCTCCTTCTGGTGCAATCATTCATCGAGAATCTTGGCCTAAGTATACTGATGTTTCAGGGAAAATGGACCCTGGGGAATGAATTGGGAACATAATCATGACCGTTCAAATGCCCTCGTTATAAGGCAACCCAGCATGAAGGAGACTCTCCTTGGAGCAAATGAGTAAGACATGGCTTAAATTTCACGTGGTGAGCCCTGTTTGGAGATTTCATAAATTCACACTATTCCATACCAGCAATACAAGGCAGTAGTTAGGGTAAGCTGGCTGAATGCTCCATTGTCACCCCTGACTGGTGTCCCCCAAAGAAAGAGCTGGAAGTTACAAGAAAGTCTTATGCTGGAAGAATCCTTTAAGAATTTGTTTTTTTAATTCTAATGTTGCATCAGATGGTGACGGGATAAAAAGGCTTATCTGAAGGAATATAGTGCTAGGATGTCTTAGGGAAAGAGACTTTTTTTTTTTAATGGTGATCATCTTTCCTTCTGCCAAAAATGAAAAACAAAACAAAAAAACCCCCAAACTTCTCAGAGGTTTCTAATGGCTAAAAAAAAAAAAAAAAAATCTGCTTGTCCATCCCCTGTGATTTTATTGTGTCTGCATAAGCAAAGATCCCCTAAAACATAGGAATAAATATAAAGGTACTAAAAAAAAAAAAAAAACTGGATCTTTTATTTTGGAAAGCAATGACAAATTTGAAATGATATAATGAGCTAATTTTTAAGACTTTTAAATACTCGATTCAAACTACTCGTAAGCTTCAGGGTGACTTAACTTTTACGTGCTGATCCTCCAGTTGGGATAAATTTAGAGTGCTGCTTTTCTTTTCTTTTCTTTTTTTTTTTTTAATTTTTTCTTAGATTTTATTTATTTGACAGAGAGAAACACAGCCAGAGAGGGAACACAAGCAGGGGGACTGAGAGAGGGAGAAGCAAGCTTCCCGCCCAGCAGGGAGCCTGATGTGGGACTCGATCCTGGGTCTCCGGGATCATGACCTGAGCCAAAGGCAGTCACTTAACCAGCTGAGCCACCCAGGCACCCTAGAGTGCTGCTTTTCATAATTTGTCACAAAATAAGTAAATAACTTTCGTTTAAATTGATACCTTGACATGGTTTTTAATTTTAACTTACAAGGGATTTGATTCCAAATTTTAATTGCATAATATTTTGGGAATAAAATATTGTCTAGACGGGCTCTCAGTGGAAGCTCAGGGGAAGGAAAAAAGTCTTCAGAAGAGAAAATGTTGCTATGCCAGTGGGTATGGTCACCCAGGATAGTGGACTGTGCCCACTGTGGGTGTGAGATACCTTGCACTCTCTTGGGTTATCTCCTCTGACCATCTCGTGCTATCTCTTTCTTTCCAGCATGGGAAGTAAGCAGGGCAGGGGTGATCACCCTGTGAAACAGATGAAGTAAATCAGGTGCAGAGAGAGGAGGTGGTTTGCCTCCACCCCTGCTCAGAGAAGAAGCCAGTGGCAGAACCCTGATGGAAAAGGACACACAATGCTTGGGACCATGGGTTGTGTGGGTCTACGCATATGTGTAGAGACATATAAATGAAATCTCTTTTATTGGCACAAACATGGAGCCACTGTATTGTCATTCGATTCAAAAAGAGAAGAATGTAAACTCAAAAACATGTGAAAAATGCATGTTCTAACACCCATGTCACCAGAGGCGCCCTGGTGTGGACAGGAGCAGTGGCCAGAGAGTCAGGGGGACTCATTTAGGGGTGAGGATTTCACCACGCCAAGAGCCAAGGATTCCAGAACACACAATACCCGGAAGTTGCCAAGGGCACATGCAGATGGTGTAATCAATGACAAATCAGAAACAGGACATGAATTATGGAAGAGGAAAGAAACCCAGGCCTGCAGCTCCAGCTCTGAAACCCAGAGAATTCCACAGGGCGTTGTGAAAGTTAAGCCCTAGGGTCAAGCAGGTAGAGATTCTGCCTCCTAAAAACTCACTGGCAGGAGAGCAGAGTGACAAAACAACGGGAGGAACTGGGCCGGAGGCTGAACCATGCATGATCTGCGGACAAAAGCCATGGGCAACAGGAAGGGGCGACAGAGGTCCCCAACCTGGAAATAATAATCGTGCAGACCCAGACGCTGGCCCCATGCATGGTACAGTTTTCAGACGCTGTGAAGATTAGTTGTTGATATACACTGTTGATATCAATCGTGTGCACAGTTCCGTTAGTTGAATGAGACATTTTTTTAAAAAGCAAAATTCTGGTCTCCAGTTGGTATCATTTTTATCCATGCACTTTTCTAAAAAAACAAGACCTCTGTTTCAGAACATAGGATGTTTTGAAGGTTATATTCTTGGCATTTAGAAGAGAGTAAACAGCCTCTTGGCTTTGGGACTGCAGCTAAAATCATATGTTTTTTTTGTTTGGTTGTGTTTTTTTGTTTTTGTTTTTTTGAAATTCATTTCCAGGCAGAAATGACTGGGGCGCTTGGGTGGCTCAGTTGGTTGAGCAACTGCCTTCAGCTCAGGTCATAATCTTGGAAACCCGGGATCAAGCCCCGCATCAGGTTCCCTGCTCTGCAGGAAGCTTGCTTCTCCCTCTCTCACTCCCACTGCTTGTGTTCCCTCTCTCGCTATGTTTCTCTCTGTCAAATAAATAAATAAAATCTTAAAAAAAAAAAAAAAAGAAATGACTATCAGTCATTTAAAAGATATTAATCAAATGTCTGTTTGATAGATGAATGCAACCTGGACACAGTAAATACTTATCTGTAAAGGATATTGTCTAGGATGGAGTGAGAGAAGCCAGAAGTTTGGGATTTAAAGACAAGGGAAGGCAAATAGGAGGAAGACTCTGGAACAGGGAAGCAGGAGGGGAGAGAACACACTTCTCAAGTCTCCAGGAACCAGGTAAGGATCTTGGCTAAAGGTGCTGACACAGAAGTAATTCAGTAAGAACGGAAGAAGAAAAGGCTTCAGGAGAAACCAATTCTGACCTTCTAGCCTCCAAGTTGCAAGAGAATAAGTCCTTGTTTAAGCCCCCTGGTCTGTGGGACCTGGAAGGACAGCCCTGGCAAACTATTTCCTTCATAAAACCCAGGACAAGAAGGCTGATCCCCAAAGCGGGTCCCCAAGTGCATCTGCCAGGTCCAGCCCCATCACTGCACAAATGACACCTGCCTCCCCCGCTCCCCACCCCTCTCGGCTGTCCTTGCCACCTGTGCATCCCCCCTGCTTAGCCTGCTCCTCCTGGAGACCCCGGCAGCTCTCCCAGAGATGGGGTCCCAGACAAGCACGCCTGTCATCACACTGAGCCTCCCGGAAAGCAGAGCCTATCTTGAACCACCTCTTCCCCTTCGGAATCAAGGTAAGTATTTGGCATTCTCCATTCTGCCATCAGTGCTAGTTTGTACATTACGCTCATGTCCGATTTTTTTTTTTTTTAATTAAAGCTGTAGCTCCTTTTGCATGAAAGGATAGCTTTCTGAGCATATGAACAAATGAGTGTAAGGGGCAATGCACATGAGAAGGGTTGGGAGACCAGGTGGCGGGTTGTGGTGGCTGGGCACGGGCCTACAGCCCTGCAAACAGCAAGCCAGGCACCGAGGGGAGAGAGTGCCTGAGCGGAGGGTGGGTGGGCCTTACGGTGGGGGTAGCTGCGGCTACAGGGCTCTCTCATACCAACTAGTGAGGTCAAGTAGGCAGAGTCTGATAGGATTCCCTCTGTCCTTGTGAACTATACTTTGGCTGGCGGTCAGAAGGAGGAGGGTCTAGGTTGGCTTGTGACCCACAATAATTACAGAATTCGGTTAAGGCAGATGTGGGGATGCTGAGTGTCCATCCAGATGCCTCAAGGTTACATTGCCGGGGGTGTGGGTGTCACGCTTCCCCCAGAACAACCCGTTTGTGTGGCCAGGACCCCAGAACAGTGGCTGAAAAGGGAACACCAGCAGCTACTACAAGCAGAAGGCACCTTCCCCATCCATCCCTTGGCACAGAGTCCTACCTAAGATCCATGTTTCTGACAGATACTTGGTGGTCGCCTTCCTTTTTCCTTGGGATGGTCCGATGCAGATGCTGGCCTGGCGTGGGATTCGCGTAATCTGACCCCCACACAAAAGGACCAGTTCCTGTAGCTTGGTTCTGGGGGGATTGCTGGCTTGGGTGATGAACATCACAGGCTGATCGGCAAACAAGGTTCCCTGGTACCGCCCTGTAGAGAGACTACGCTCCAGGCGGCAGAGCTAGAGGGCAGAGACAGGGAGGATTAGCAAGGCATGGCATCATTTCATTACATAGGATAGGTCAACCCTGAAGCTTCCTTTTTTGGAAGAACAGACCAAAAGTGAGGGTGCACATTCTTAGATGAATTCCAAATTCTGAGGATTTATCACATTTAATGGTAATGACAGATCACGAGCAGATAAAATTGACCTTTGGCAAAACTACAAACAAATTTATAGTCCCCCTTCCTCCAAAGAGATTAGGCTTCCAAATTGTTACGAATTCTAAACCAAAATACTGAAAAGGAATCAATGTTCGCTTGAGTGAGGTGAACAAATTGGCATCCTTAAATCCTACTCGAGCTATGTGGATGAGTGTGGAAGAGATAATAAGAGTGCTGGAGAAGGCAGCCCCCTGCCCCAGACCAGCAAGGTGCTTCAGGGCTCCTGGCAGCACGGATGGTCCCAGGCCCCAATAGCTGCCTGCCTCCAGCACCCCCCTTCTGTGGAGATGGGCAAAGGGAGAATGTGAGGATATAAATCAGCGATCCTAGAGCTCTTCCTCGACTTGAGGGGGTGGGGGTGGGGTGGGAAGCACAAAAAGGTTGCTCTCAGTGAGTCATCGTGGAAAGTCATGAGGAGCACTAGAGACAGTGGGAAACATTTCAGAAACGGGGATGTTAAATTGTTCTCCTTTTTGTCCTGATAAAGTTGTGGTTGGCGGGCTGACCCAAGGGATGGTGGGAAGGCCTGCTTATTCTAAACAAACATTTCACTAACTACAGATTAATAAAGACTTCTTTTTAAGTGCAAATACCCTCTGGGAGATGTTGGGGGTGAACTGTCATCCACATTTTGAGTATTTTAATCAGCTTGTTTCCCTGAGGATGGAACTGAACATTTGAGATAAGTGGGCTCAGAGAAACTAAGGATTTTGATGGGGAATATGTGGGAAGAGAGATGGAGGGTGCATCTTAGGGGAGTGCAGCCTGCATGGGGCAGTGCGGCAGAGGGAGGACGACTACCAGCCCCAGGGCATGGACAGCTGGCTCCAGAGGTGAGAGGGCAGCAAATGATACCTTCCTCCATCCACTGGCAAAGTCAAATGAATTCTTCTTCCACTAGATTTTCATACTCAGAAAAGAATCTCATGATGGAAATATTTGCTCCAACATTGACAGAACCAACCCAATCCACTTAAATATGGCCATGGAATTCTCTTCACTCATCACTAGTTTTGAATTATGCAACATAAGACATCACATTTAAGCACCTTCATCTGAGCGGGTAAGTGAAACGAAATCGGGAAACTGACAATTAAAGCAACAGTTGTACTCGCGGGTTAACTTTAATGCTTCTAGTAATTTCTAATATTCCTCTGAGATAGGGGGTAGGAAGGGTCTCATTAAATTTGCAGATGAAGACACGGAGGTGGAAGCCTGCCAAGATATCTGCTGTGGCTAAAATGGTGAGTCAAGCTGCAAGAAAAAAAACCACGATCCCTCAACTTGGTGAGTCACTGGACCAAGTCGCATTGTAACTAGAGATCAAGAATCTCTCTAAGGCTGATATAATTCTGCATTTAAATAACTAGTTATAAAAGTAGTTGTTATTGAAACGATACAGGTGGGTATAAAGTAAAATGAATTTTCCTATGTATTACTGCTGTATGTTCAAATTCATTGTTCTCTTTTCCTCCTCAGTGGCAGGGCATGGGTTTTTTTTTGGGGGGGGGGCGGGTAGTAACCTCGGCAGATCCATGTGTTCAAGATAGGGGTTCCTTCCCAGCCCAAGGTAAGACTCAGGATTAGTCCAAGCAAATCACGGTGATCTCATTTCTCTTGTGAAGGACTGGCTCCAGCATGGATTGGACTTGATCATGGCCAATGAGATCTGAGAATAAGTTTGCTGAGGACAGTCTTTCCTCACTAATATAAACTGATACATAAGCTAAAATACCTCTTACTGGCTGGACCCTGTCATGGTGACAATCGGATACCTGGAATTACTGAAGCAACACGAGGCCATAACCAGGCTGAAAATGGCCAAGTGGGAAGGCCTGGATCACCTTTCTAAGGCACAGGATTGATCAAGCCAGGAATTTTCCTTTTTTTTTTTTTTTTCTTTTGTTCTATGTCCAGAGGGGCAGGGGGTGGGGGATTTTTTTCATTAAGGTACTTATTTATTGAGATTTGTGTTTCCAGGGGCCCAACGCATTCAGATGCTGCAGTCCTCATACCCTGCCATTTATCGGAGGTGATGCCCCGGAAAGTGTTTGCTGTGTTTTTCTAAACTCTGTACGATGTTCACACACAAGAACATTCAGGATACAGTTTTTCTTAAAAACAAACAAAAAAATAGGATCAAGGATATATTCTGGCCTGTGTATAAGCAGTAAATCAAACCCATATTTAACCCAAGAGAATAAGACATATGTAAGCCTTTCAAACAGAATGTGAATTGAGTAGCTAACCACTTTGAATCTTCATTCCCCTCCCACGTTTAATGACTGCTTACTGCCTACTGGGCACGTGCAAGATGCCTGGGAAGCAGACAGATTAAGACGCAGTCCCTGACCTTGGTGTAAAACATGTAATATGAAAGTTAACAAATGAAAATAGTTCCTTTTATTTATTTATTCAGCTTGAAATTAAAGAAGGCAAAGAATTACAAAGGTCTTATTCTTTACTCAAAATAATTGAGACTACGTGCATGCTGACTTTATAATCCTAAGTAAAACAATCTCTGGAAAAGCTTAATCAAGATTTAGGTTACCTAAAATTAAAAATTAATTTGGGAATTTGTCCTAGGAATACATTCCTCAATGTATATGAGGACATGCGTGAACTGGAGTTCATTGCCATAGAAACGATGATTGGCAAGTTCTATTTATATATCAAATATGGTAGGACCCATGAATCTCATTATTACTGAGCTTCAGCTATGTGCATTTTCTAAGGGAAGTTCTCTGGAGCGCAATCCTTCCCCAATACTGCTAAGGACAGATGGCCCCTGTTACTCAGCCCCATGTGCCCTGACGCGTTCACAGTGTAGGTCCACGGGGCTCTATAAACTCGAGTTCCAGCACAGTCTCACCCCAGAGATCATGTTCTGTCCCTAAAGGCACAGGTCATATACACTAGCTTTGCTGCTGGAAGTGCCCCTGCCTTCAGAATTCTGACCATGGTGAGCCAGCTTCACTCTCCAGCCTAGAGCACCACCGTGCCCCCACTGGTGCTGCTGTATGTGCCAGATGATGCCCGCTTACCACACCACTGTACCACAACAGGCTTACAGCTTATTATTATTATTGCCTTTCCATCCCTTTTGTAATAGCAATTCATGGCAAAGTGCTCCGAATCCTGATTCTATTTCACACTTGTCAACACACATAGAGTACAATGCTGTCAGCTGCAGAAATGGGTGGCAGTGGGCACGAACAGAGCTGGTGGAGGGCAGAGTCTCACTGCAGGGGTGATCCTGGGGAGGTGTTCCTGTCCTTAAAGACAGCCCCAGAGAAAACTTGGTTTATTGTTACTGATCTAGAAATTTCTTGCTAAATGTGGTTAAAAGATTTTTAAAAAATCATAACTCTTATAGTTCATTTTATTTAACTCAGATGCTATGTTTCCAAGGAGAATTAACATGTGGATAGACTGGGAATATGGAGAGGAACCTAAAAATGAGCCAAACAATTGACTTTTCTATGGGCATGGGGCCTTCCCTCCACCAGACAGGATTCTTGCCCATAGACAAGATTTGTTGACACTGCCAGCAGATCATTAAAATTTACAGGGCTGTGAAAGCTAGGAAAGGTGACCACAGTCTAAGAAAGTATAGTTGTCTAAGGAAGCACTAAATGTTTCCTACGAAGCCCAGGGCGTCAGTTGACAAATGATGGAAGAAAAGGGGATTAAGTGGAAGTAAGGGACTCCTCCTCTAGGCTTAATTATCATCACTGTAAACAGGACAGGTCCGGAGTCTGGGTGAATTTGAGGTAGAGTTCAGAAGAGTTCCCACTTTTCTCTATGGTGGTATAAAATCAGTACATAAATTAACATAGGTGTGTGTGTGTGTGTGTGTGTGTGTGTGTGTGTGTGTGCGTTAAGACAAGGAGAGGGCCAACAGATGGCAGAAATCCCTCTCTAACAGGAGATCTTCATTTGAACCCTTGGCTGTAGAGAATGAGGATGACTATGGAAGGGTCTCCGTAAAACAAAGACATTAGCTGTGCTTCATAAAATGTTACCTCTGAATTTGTGTCTTCATCAAAAAAGCAATACTAATTTAATAGCCCAGAACCTTCCAATCTATTTACAAGGCAGTCATGGCAGACCATACATACTGTTGACAAAGCTAAGCAGAGCAGAATTTCCCCCATCATTTCTACCATCCATGCGTCTAGCTTTGATGACTCCCAGAATTTATCCCTGACCAAGATGTCAACCCCATGGCAGGGAGGGTATTGATGGCTCATTTACTCCAGACATGGGGGTTAGATTTAAGTTGGTGAATTTGCCTTTCCCGTCAGGCAGAGCTCACCTTGATGATGATTCTGAACCAATGATGGTTTCCACAGGCACCAACAAGCCACATACAGAAGAGGAGGTACAAATCCATCCTTAGAAAATTCTCACAGCAAACTATTCTACATCAGAAGCACCAGCAGCTCAGGGAAGTTGTGTTAAATGATCACCAGATACCCAAAATGGCGACTGTGAGGCTACCTAGGACGTCTGACCCTAGGTGAGCCCCAAAATATAAATATTTCCCAGAACTCAGAGCTGGAAAGCACCCAACTGGCCTTGACCGATTACAAAGCAATAATAAATCACCCCACTATGCTATTGTGCATAACCAGCTACTCCCGCTTCTGTAAAAGAATAAGCTTACTGCTGTCGCTTTGCTATTGAATAGAGATGTGTCCACCTGGATATGTTCTGTTCCTTTGGAGACATGTCCACCAGGATATGTTTTGTTTCTTTAGAAACATACTCACCAGGGCAGGTTTCATTTCTTTAAAAACCCAGACCACCCTAAGGTCAGGGCCCTTGCAGAGATCGGACTCTAGCTAGTGCTTGCTGGCCAGCTATAATAAACCTCTCAGTGTTTAACCCTTAATGAAGTAGGCAGTGATTCACTAAGGGCCCCCTATAACATTTGGGGGCTTGTCCAGGATCCAGTGCTCAGTTCTCACCACTGGTTCTGATTGGCCTTGAGAAATGGAGAGCCAGAGGGCATACAAGGGCCAACCCTCCTGAACGGCCGACGAAGTTCTTTCACTTCAGCCAGGGGGGATCCTTGGTAAGGCTTCGTGCCTGCGGCTTTGGGTGGACTCTCAACACCATAGACAGATCCTGAGAGGCACCTGGCTCACCTCCAGAGGAAAGTCTGTGATAGTATGCACACGTCTGTACGGGCCCATAGGAGGTTGGACGCAGCGTTAACTTCTAGGCCTGGGGTCCCAGTGGGATGTCACTGGGTCCGCAGGTCCGCTCTCTGTTTTTTGGGCCTGCCGGTCCACTCTCTGTCTCTGGGCCCACTGGTCTGTTTTATTTGTTCTCTGTCTCTGTTGTCTTGTTTTTTATGTGTGTTTCCGTACTTAGGATAATGGGTTAGCAATGTTCCAACCTTTCCACTCTAACTCCCCTTGAACTAGTCCTCTCTTAAAGATTTTCAGGATAAAGCCCGGAAGTCTGGGGACCAGGTCCACAAAGGGAAACTAACTGCATTTTGTTCCCTAGAATGGCCAACCTTTAAGGTCGGATGGCCCCCTGAAGGGACCTTCGACCTGGCGGCAACTGTAAGAGTTCAGAACATCATCTCTGGAACTCCAGGCCACCCGGATCAGATCCCATACATCATGGCCTGGAGGCTCGTGGTTGAAGATCAGCCACCTTGGATAAAAAGGGCCCTGACATGGGGCTCCTCACCCTCTAACTCCTCCTTTGTTCTTGTTTCAAAGGCAGTTCCTGAAAGAAGACCCCCCAGTCCTACAGGACCCTCCAGAAGATGCAGACGTGCCCCTGCCTTATCATGTAAGCCCAAGGCGAGATTCTAGAGGGCCTCTTAGCCAGGCCCACACACGGAGCGGTTGCTCTTACCGGCCTCTGCACCCGCTGGCTCCCCGGTTAGCCCCACCTGCGTCGTATACCCCCCCCCCCATAAACAGCCTACAAGCCCGGATTCTTCTTCCTTCTGCCACGGCCCCAGAGGAAAACCCGGCCTCGGACCCCATTCCACCAATCCTTCCCTTGAGACAGCTCCAACCCTAGGGGGTGGAGGCGAGAGAACCTGACCCTTCATGGTCTATGTCCACTTCTCTACCAGTGATCTATATAATTGGAAAAACCAGAATCCTTCCTTTTCTGGGAAAGGAAAAACCTCAGGGCTTGATCTCCCTGTTGGATCCTGTTCTTTACCCATCAGACCACCTGGGATGACTGTCAGCATTCCTCTAAACCCTCTTTACCTCTGAAGGAAGAAAATACAACCACTGGGAGGCCAGGAAACTCATTTTAGGACCTGACGGGAGACCTGCAGAAATTATCTGCCTGGAATGAGTCTTCCCCACTGAGAGGCCAAGCTGGGACCTTAACACTGAGCACGGTAAAGAGTCTCTCACCACCTATCACCGGACTCTGTTGGGGGGGTCTCCGGGAAGCTGCAAGGCGGCCCACAAATTTAAGGTGAGTGAGGTTACTCAGGGCCCAGATGAATCACCCGCTGCTTTCCTGGAGCGGCTCCTGGACATCTATCGAACATACACACCCATAGATCCTGGAGCCCCTGAAAATCAGTGGGCCTTAAATATTGCCTTTGTCTCCCAGTCTACTCCAGATATTAGAAAAAAAAAGTTACAAAGGATAGCGGGCTTGGGAGGAAACTGTTAACGGAGTTGATAGAGGTTGCACAGAAAGTTTATAACAACTGAGACGCTCCCAAAGACAGGCAGGCTAAGAAAACAGCCACAGTTATAATAGCAGCCCTTGAACAGGCAGCACCATAAAAAGGGAACTCAGGACTCAGTAGGAAAGAGGGAGGGCACGAAAAGAAGACCCCCTTAAGAAAGGACCATTGTGCCTACTGCAGAGAGATTGGACACTGGAAAAGCAAATGCCCCAATAAAAAGCCTAAAGTGGCGCCAGGGCTCCAACTGGGGACCGACTGATGAGGCCAGGGTTCTGCCACTAGCCCCCCTGAGCCCACGGTAAAACTGACTGTAGGGGGCAACCCTATGGACTTTTTAGTAGACACCAGGGCCACATACTCAGTCCTCCAGCAAGCAAATGACCCCCTAAATAGCAAAAAAACCTTTCATTCAGGGAGCAACTGAGATGCAGCTCTGTTACTGGACTATGGAATGAATAGTGAACTTAGGAATGGGAACTGTCACTTGTTCCTAGTCATACTTGAATGCTTCTGGGAAGGGACCTGCTTCATAAACTATGGGCCAACATAAACATTGAGGAAGCTTCCATTAATATAAACCTTAAAAGCCCTGGAGAACCCAGCAAAATTCTCCTTACCCTTCCCTTGGGGGAAGAATACCTGGTGTTAGGGGAGAGACCACAGCTGTCAAATCTGAACCTCCTCTTCCAGCTGCAAGTTGAATACCCTGGCATGTGGGCAGAAAATAATCCCCCAGGGCTGGCAAAAGAGTAACCCCCTCTCCCTGCCAATAGTAGTCCAACTGAAAAGCCAGGCTTTTCCAGTCTGGGTAGAACAATTCCCGATACCATTAGAGGCCTGCAAAGGAATTGAAAACCACATTAACTGCCTCCAACAGGCTGGGATCCTCGTCCCTTGTCCTTCACCATGGAATACCCTGCTACTCCTGGTCAAAAGGCAGGGAGAGGGGATTACAGGCAGGTACAGAATTTAAGAGAAGTCAACAAGCGGGTTGAGGACATACATCCTACTGTCCCGAACCCCTCCACCCTCCTAAGTGGGCTCCCACCAGAAAGGTTATGTATACCTGGATCTAAAAGATGTTTTTTTAGCATTCCACTGGTTAAGTGAGCCAACCCCTGTTTGCCTTTGAATGGACTGACCCTGAGAAGGGAGAGAGTGGCCAGCTAACCTGGACATGACTCCCCCAGAGGTTCAAAAACTCCCCCACCCTGTTTGACGAGGCACTCCATTGAGACCTCCAAACCTTCCAGCATGAAAACCCTGATGTAAGCCTCCTCTAATAGGTGGATGACCTCCTGTTGGCTGCAAGTTCTGAGGACGACTGCCTCTGAGCCACCAAACATTTGCTGGGCACATTGCAGGCACTGGGCTACTGAGTGTCAGCAAAGAAGGCACAACTGTGTACTCCCCAGGTGGCCTGCTCAGGATATATTCTCCAACAAGGAATAGAAACTTATCTGACCAGTGCATTCAGGCCATCACATCCCGGCCCCCAGAAGTGAGAGACAGGTCTGTGAATTCCTGGGGGTTGTGGGGTACTGCTGCTTATGGATCCCAAGGTTTGCTGAGATTTCTAAACCCCCATATGCAATCACAAAAGGGCCTGAAAAAGACTTCAGTCGGACTCAGGAGGGAGAACAATCCTTCCAGGCCCTCAAACATGCCTTGGTGTCAGCCCTGGCCCTGGACCTCCAAGACATAGGAAACTCGTTCCATTTATTCGTGGACGAAAGACAAGGGATTGCCTGGGGCATCCTGACCCAGATACTAGGTCCATGGAACAGACCAGTAGCCTATCTACCAAAAAAATTAGACCCGGTGGCGGCGGGATGGCCCTCTTGCTTGAGAGCTGTCTCCACCACCGCCCTGCTTACCCGAGACTCTGACAAGTTGACGTTGGGCCAAGATCTACTCATCACAGCCCCACACACCCTAGTAGAGGCCTTTCTGCGGGGAGCCCCTGAAAGATGGGTGTCCAATGCCCAAATAACCCACTACCAGGCGCTGCTCCTGGATCAGCCCCGCATTAAGTTCCAACAGACGACAGCACTCAACCCTGTCACCCTGCTGCCTGAAGCAGACTTAACAAAACCCCAACACGACTGCTTAGATGTGTCCAGCACTCTTCAAGGGCTGCGAGCAGACCTGACTGACGTCCCTCGGCCAGAACCTGACCTACTCCTGCTCTCAGACGGCAGTAGCTTCATATGCGGTGGTATCAGGTATGTGGGGGCAGCAGGAATGACACTACAAGAGACCCTACGGGCAGAACCTTTATCCCCAGGGACCTCAGCCCAAAAGGCTGAGTTAATCGCCCTGATGAAAGCCCTAAAGCTGGGTGCCAAGCAGACTGTAAATATCTATACGGATAGCCGGTACACATTTGCCACCGCCCACGTCCATGGGGCTATTTACAGAGAAAGGGGGTTACTTACAGCTGAGGGTAAGGACATCAAAAATAAAACTGAGATTCTAGATCTCCTTGCAGCCATCTGGGCCCCAGAAAAGATGGCTACAGTCCATTGCCCCGGTCATCAAAAGGGAAACTAAAAAAGCAGTTGGTAACTGGCTGGCAGACCATGCAGCTCAAGAAGCTGCCCTCCAAGGAGCCACCTGCCTGCTGATGCTCACTCCTCTGGGGCTGCCCAAACTTCCTGCCTACTCCAAGGATGACCTCCAGACAATCCAGAAAACAGAGATCACCAAGGACCTCCACGGATGGATATGGCTCCAGGACAGTAGAGTCTTTTTTCCATGAGCTCTGGGTCGACAATTTCTACAGCAAGTTCATAAAGGAATTAATCTGGGAAAAACCAAACTAACTAGACTAATCAGGAAAGAATTCTTCCTCCCCCACTAAGACCAACTCACCCAAGAAATCATTCAAGGGTGTGTAGCCTGTCAGCAGACTAACAGCAAAAAGGTTAGTATAAACTCCCCAGGCACCCGAGACCGTGGACTGACCCCCGGTAGACACTGGGAAATAGATTTTACAGAAATCAAGCCAGGTCAGTACGGTCATAAATATCTCCTAGTTCTGGTAGACACATTCTCAGGATGAGTAGAAGCATTTCCTACTAAAATTGAAACTGCACAAATAACTGTCAAAAAGATTTTAAATGACATTATCCCATGATATGACTACTCATTTCTGTGGGATCTGATAACGGGCCCGCCTTTATATCTAAAATTACTGAAGGAATTATGAAATCATTGGGGATCGATTGGAACCTACATTGTGCATATCACCTCCAGAGCTCAGGCCAGGTAGAAAGAATGAATTGGACCTTAAAGAAGACCCTAAATAAATTACCCATAGAAACCGGCAAGGGGTGGGTGACGTTTCTTCCCTTTGCCCTCCTTGGGGCACAATGCATGCCATACATAAGGGATTTAACTCCATTTGAGATTTTATTTGGCAGACTACTGCCACTGCTTCCCAAAGTTGAGCTAGAGATAATATCAGAAACCTCTACTCATAACCTGCTTCAGTCATTACAGGCTCTTCAAGAGTTAAAAAGAAGTTTTTTAACAAGAAGTTAAAAAAAAATAATAAAGATGGTTCACGTAGTCATCCAAGGACCTGTTCCTGTGGACCCCCACCTCTTCCAGCCTGGCGACCAGGAGTGGATCAAGAGACATAAGGTTGAGGGGCGCCTGGGTGGCTCAGTTGGCTAAGTGACTGCCTTCGGCTCAGGTCATGATCCCGGAAACCCGGGATCGAGTCCCATATTGGGCTCCCTGCTCGGCAGGAAGCCTGCTTCTCCCTCTCTCAGTCCCCCTGCTTGTGTTCCCTCTCTGTGTTTCTCTCTGTCAAATAAATCTTAAAAAAAAAAAAAAAAAGAGAGAGATAGGTTGAAGCTTTGAGCCCCAAGTGGAAGGACCCTCACCTGATGACCTTGACTACCCCCACGGCAATAAAGGTCGATGGCATTCATTCCTGGATACACCACTCGCAGGTGAAAAAGGTCACACTGCCTCTCCCGAAGACGAGACACCATCACAGCCTGAAACATGGAAAGTTACCAAACCCAAGCTAGACAAGACCCACTAAAGGTAAGACTTGTGCGGGCCTCCTCCCCACCCTTGAGGCCTACCGGCCCCAGTCGCAGTACCAATATGTCCCAGGGAACTTCTGGCAGATAAGACACACTGTCACTGGGGCTGTACTTTCCATCTACCATGGAGAAGGACAGCCTATATTCCAATTTGATCTCTGTAAATTCTGGTCTGGGTTGCAAATGCTAAGGTCACAGGCCTTTAACTGGGGAACTCTCACAACAAAATGTGGCAGCCTGAACTTTGAAGAGGGCCTACAATTAATGGGGTTCTCTGTCTGCCTGGCTGATCGGGCTGCCTCATGTCATGGAGGGCAGTAATCATTGTGCTAGTTGGGGCTGTGAGACAGTCGCCCCCTGGATAGGTAAAGACCCCTATCTAAGCCTAAGCAGACAGCCCAGCTCAGGGTGCTCTCAGCCTAACCATGTAACCCTCTAGAACCAACTATCTGGCACTGGGATGCCCTCACAACACAGAGAATATGGGAAGTAGGAAAAACATGGGGTTTTAGAATGTATGTCGGTGAAATAGACCCTGGAATGAAATTCACTATTCAGAGAAAAACCTTACCGTGAAACTTGAATCCTATAGTTCCCAACCAGGACTTAATTCTTCCAATAGGGAGGTCTACCCCTAGCCCCCTGTTAACTGTTAGACCTACCCCCAACAATAGGCCACTCATCATTCCCTGACTGCACTCAAGCCCACCCCCACTGAGGATCAGATTTATTCTATGCTAACTGCGTTTACAAATTTGCCAATGCAACCAGGCCCAGTTTAACTAATGATTGCTGGTTCTGCTTAGACCTCCTCCCTCCCTACTATATAGGGATTGGGGTCAAGTCGTCTATAGGAACTAATACCACCTAAGTCCGAAGGGTTAACCTCACAGAGGCACAAGTTCAGGGCCTATGTCCATGGGGAATTCACCTTTCTCTGACTCTGGGAGATCTACAGGGCTAGGACTCCTGCATACAGTCCTCAAACTACACTCTGAGCCAGTGACCTTACTGAGCTTCCTGCACATCAGTGCTTAATATCACTGGAGACCAGAACCTCAAAGACCCCGACTCTGTCCTCATAGTCCCACCAACTACATGGTTTACCTGCACCTTAGGAATCACTCCTTGTGTCACCCACCACCTGATCCAGAAGGCCAACGCTCCCGAATTATGTATATTAGTACACATAGTTCTCCAGGTTTATATCTGCGGGGGAACCGAGGGAAGGAAACACCTGAATCTCGCCCAGCCTGCCAGAACCAAATGAGCCATCCCAATTTTAGTGCCCTTCCTTGTTGAGCTTGGAATAGTTGGCTCGACTGCTGTAGGCACAGCCTCTTTAACAGTGGGAGATAAAAACCTCAAGGATCTAAACCAGCAAGTAGATAAGGATCTAGGACTTTTAGAAAGTTCTATATCCAGGCTTGAACAACAAGTCAACTCTTTGGCTGAGGTTGTCTTACAAAATAGATGGGACCTCGACTTGCTCTTCCTTAAACAAGAAGGCCTCCGTATGGCTCCGGGAGAAACTTGCTGTTTCTACGCTAACCACTCCGCAGTCATTAGGAACAACACCCTGGCTCTCATCCGAGATAATCTCAAACAAAGAGAACTACGAAGGCAGGCCTCTAACAATTGGTTTCAATCTCTGTTCTCCTGGTCCCGTTGGCTCACAACTTTAATATCTGCAATAGCAGGCCCACTGCTGTTGCTAATATTGGGAATAACACTGGGACCATGTATAGTTCGAGGCATCCTAAACCACGTCAAAGACAGAATCCATGCAGTCAAAATTATGGTACATAGAGCTGAATACAACCCTTTGACCATGGAAGAGTCAACGATTTAACTCAAGGTACAACTCAAGGGGGGAATGTTAAATGGTCACCAGATACCCAAAATGGCAGTTGTGAGGTTAACTAGGACATCTGACCACAGGTGAGCCCAACAATATAGACATTTCCCAGAACTCAGAGCTGGAAAGCACCCAACTGGCCCTAACCGATTACAAAGCTATAATAAATCACCCCACTGCGCTATCATGTATAACCAGCTATTCCCGCTTCTGTAAAATAAGCTTACTGCTGTCGCTTTGCTATTGAATGGAGACATGTCCACCTGGATATTTTCTGTTCCTTGGGAGACATGTCCACCAGGATATGTTTTGTTTCTTTGGAGACATACCCACGAGGACAGGCTTCGTTTCTTTAAAATCAGACCGCCCTAGGGTCAGGGCCCTTGCAGAGACCGGACTGTAACACATGGTCACTGGCCAGCTATAATAAACCTCTCATTATTTAACCCTTAATGGTGTCAGCAGTGATTCGCTGAGCGCACCCTATAACAATTGGCTTCCTTCCGTTTGCATGATGATGCACCAGGCCCTTGTAGTGTTAAGTTTGAATAGAGGGTTTCATGCCCCCAAAGTCCTAGTCCTTTCCCTAACTTCACGTGACCTCTGTTCCTCACAGGTAAAAGATGGATAAAATACCTATCCCCACACTGTACCCAACAAAATGAAATAATGCCATGCCTCTTGAAATGTGATGTCTTCATTTCTTTCAGTTCCCCATGCTTAGGGTGGTCATACAAATCTAAACGTGTGTTAACACTCACAGAACTGAACATTAAAATGTCAAAGAGAAAATATAAAAATTAAAAAAAACTTTTTTAGCCTTACATTTATCTATATCTTTCAAGGAAAAGTTAAGTGTTTCTTCTTCCATGAAGCCATTTCTGAAGAATAGGCCTCTAAAATCTTATCAACCCACAGATAGGTCTGCTCACTTGGAACTCAGCACGGACCATGAGCTAACAGCACACATGGGGAGCTGACCTCCTAGCGGTACAGAGATGAGGCTAACAATGCCTTCATAGATGTTGTCAGCAGTGGGAAGAGTCTGGGAGATCACAGTGACCATGGCTCACACTCAACAGACAGGGAAACTGAGGCCTGGAAGACAAAATTCCTTATGTGACATCCGAGATCCTGGCAAAACTTTCTTGTGCTTCCTAAGATGCAAAATCTTTTTACCACTGTCTGTCACTGCTCAACTTAAAGAACTCACATCTCCTCTGTCCCCTCAGTAACATGTTTGTTCATTCATCTGAGTCTCGGGCTAAGTTCTAAAGCTATGACACCGTGTTTGCTTCCCCAGAACTTTCTAGAACTTCCAGTATTAACAACTATAACACGGCACATCAAGTCATGGAGTGAGAGCCTAGGTAGACTTCACAGAGGTAGCTTTTGGCTTGGAGAGTGAGTAGAAAGATGTTTGCTCTGAGAAAAGCACATGGAGGGGCACTTCAGGTCAGTGGGGTCTGAAAGATCAAAGTTCAGGATGACTGAGGGTATCGGGTAAGGGATGAGGGGTGTGGCAGGTGATCACAATAACAAAAACTAAGTGCTGAAAGCACCTGAGTATGTGCCACGGGGCCAGCAGAATCCCGACCCCACAGTGCACTACCTAGTTAACGCGGAGCCACGAAACCCATTTGTAGGGAAGATCCCACTGCAGACAATATGGAAGTGTGCAGGCAGAAAGAGGTGGAGCCAATGGAAAGAAGTGCAGTAATTTCAACAAGAACTGAGGCAGGGCAGGGCACGGGGGAGTGGGAAGGGAAGTGTATTCAGGATGGAACAAGAAGGCAAATTCAATAGGAATCCAGTTGTCTTGTATGCTTCATATTAGAGCGGGGGCGGGTTAGCTCCAGAGTCAAGAACCGGGCCATGTATGCTGCTTGCAGCGAAGCTCAGCTGTAGGGGGTTTGAGGTTTCCAGTAAATCCTACCTCTCTTTTCCTCCAGTTCAAGTAGGAGAAAAGATATCGGTGCCGAACACAGGAGATCTAAATCATGTTCACTGGGCCTTGGACCTATGGTCATGTGAGTTTGCTAATACCACCCTGACGACCTAGGAGGCACCCCCAAAGGCATGGTTGGCTCTGCAGCAAGGGCTTTCCTCAGGAAGGCAGGCAGATCTGGGATGGGTGCATAAGGAGCTGCGCCAGGATGCCTGTGGGGCTTCCTCTGCTGAGCGGGAGCCCTGGGAACACGAGTCTCCTCCTAACACCAACGTGCGCGTGCAGAGAGCTGAGGGACACTGAAGAAGCTCACGGGACATCACCTGGGGCAGTCAGACTTGGGTGAAGTCCCCAGCTCTGCAGGAAGCACCTCAGAGAACAGATCCCAGGTTACCCATTGCAAAAGACAAATTAGACTCTGAGACAATTGTTTGGAGAAACAAAATGGAAAATTTCACCTAAAGATGTCAGTGCCTACACCTGACCGTGATGAATGGGTTGAATATATCAGAGGTAAAATGAACTGGTTGTCATTTGTACTGGAGAGAAAAAACAAGGTCTGTTGTCCTGAGAAATTAAAAAAAACAAAACTATTATGTTCAATTTTTATGGGATTTAGGCAAATGCAAGAATTGTTACAAAGAGAATGTCTTCAAATGAGGACATAGTGACTCCTGAAAGTCTGCATGCAGCCCCCTCAATTTTCAATGAAAGGATGTCCTTGCTGTTCTCTGCAGCTTCTGTTCCCTGCCCCCCCCCCCCTTAACTGGCCCACAGCTTTGAGTCTTACCCACTCAGGTAGCCTGGCCCCTCACCTCACTGCGTCTGCCCTTCCTCTCACTACTGGACCGCTATACCCCAGCTCATTCTCCTCCTGTCCTAACTCCTGGAAAGTTAAAAAGACACATAAGTGATCCTTTGAAGACCCTGTATGGCCCCAGATGCCTAGACCCCCTTTCCTGATGGGCTCGTCCCAGCCTCTCACACCTGGTCCAGAGTCTCATACCTGGCAATGCCCCCTCCCCTGCAAAGCCACCGGCCCATGGCTGGTTGTTACTATCATCCCCATGACTCCTCCACCCTTCTCTCTGTTATACAGCCTGGTCCCAGTCAACCACCAGCTCACTCCCCCCAGCCCCACCCAAGGGCAGGAAGGGACATTTTGCTAGTTCCCTGAGGCCCAGCCGTACCTGTTAGGTAGAAAGACTGCCATTTATGGGCAAACCTATGTGTCCGTTAGGAGTCCCTCCCCATCCATTCTCCCTTCCTCCCCAGACCATCAGAGACTGCTTGTATTCACAGCTACATACACAGCCCCATAATTCTGCCCACCCTCAAACCTCTCCCTTGGTCAGGCATCCCCCTCTTCTTCGTGTCCTTCCCCAGCACGACTCCTTGGAATAGCAGCCCCTGCCAGCCTCTCTGTCCCATCCTCCCTTCCATCCACAGTGACCCCGCTTTTGCTCCCACGGCCCCACCCACCACCAAGACACCCAGAGCTGACTCCTCTCCCAGGGATGAGCAGGAAATGATGCTGGACACTGCAGCCCCTCCCTCCACTTCAGTTACCTTCCCGTTTCCTTAATCTCCCCCTTCCACCCTGGTAGCTGTTGCTATGGGAGATCTTTCTCTTCTTCCTGACCTCTTAATGCCTGACTACACAGTGCTCCACACTGGGCCATCCTTCTGCATTTGCTCCTGGGTGACTTCAGTGTCTGTACCTTACACAGTTTCCGTGTGCCTGTGATGCCCACATTTTGTCTCTAGCTCAGACCTTCTTCCAGAATCCCAGGCCAAGGTGCTCTCTCGGCCTCTCACCTGAATCTCTAACAGACCTCGCAGACCCAAACCAGCCTCTCCTCCTCCCTCAACCTTCTCCTGCAGCCTTCTCCATAGCTGGCCATTCCATCCTTCCAGGCACCGAGGCCCAAGACACGGAGGTCAGCTTCTCCTTCATAACACATGCAGATGAGGACCATTCCTCATTGTTCTGTGCTCCAGCCCAATTGAAGCCAGCACCACATACCTGGTTTAATGTCTCTGAGCTGGTGTCTCCTCTTCAGACTCTTCTCAATGGAGTTAGAATTCTACAAAACTAAGATCATGTACCTTCTCTGCTCAAAACACTGGTGCCTCATTGCATTCAGGAGAACAGTTGAAACCCTTGAGCTAGACATCATGACAATTGCATCCCACTTACCTCTTAGCACCTTCCTCCTAGTAATCCCTCGCTTCCCTCTCTGCTGTTCCTGAACACACCAGAGTACTTGTGTCTCAGGGCCTTTGCACCAACTCTCCCCTCTGCCTGGGATGTTCTTCCTTCAGATGTCCACATGGCTAATTCTCACTTCTCTTGAGTCTTTACTTAGCTGTCAGCATTTCCATGGGGTGTCTTCCACCACCTGTACCCAAAATCCCAATGCCTTTATTCTTTTTCTCCTGCCACACATTTTTATTGGCTTCTAAGATAACATACAATTTATTCTATGCTTGTCATTCTAGAACCTAAGGGCAGGACTCTTTGTTTTGTTCAGCAGCATATCCCTGATACCTAAAACAGTGCCTGCCACATAGTAGGTGCTCAGTTACACTTGTTGATCAGGGAATTTACTGAGTGACTATGGAGAATTGTGTTTGGGAGTCTGACTTCAGGAGCTTCTACTCTGGCTACCGCCCTCCCCCATGGGGATATTAGAGCAGCCATGACAAGACAAAAAGGACTTCCAAAAAAGGGCAGAGAGCAGGGTGGGTAAGCACCAAGGCAAAAGTTCCACTGGGCAATAGGGCCTTCAGCTATGGAAATGCACCTGGGAGGCCAAGTGCCTTAAGTCTGGGAGGAGCAAAGTGCAGAGGAGGTGGAGACAGGGAGGCGGTGAGCCGAGGCGGGAGTGAGCATCTGTGTCTGCAGCAGAGCAGGAAAGAGAGGGCAGAGGACAAGCCAGCCGGGGGGAGCGGGCAGAGGGTGCCAGGCGCAGGTGAGCATCTCGGGACATGGTGCTGGGCATGAAAGAGGGCACCTCAGAGAAGACAGGTGTGGCACTGTTGCAGCAGGGCGTGGGTAAGGGTGTCAATCACTGGGGTCACAGAGGAGGTCGAGAAGGGGTGGCACATCTACGTGAGATCCTGAAGGCAAGAGGCAATAACTATTGATGGGGAGCATGAGGAGGACGAGAAAGCCGGGGCTCCAGAGGAACTCTGGCCAGTATGGCAGGAGTGCTAATTCCACGGAGCACTGGACCAGCTGCAGGACGGCGGTGTGGCAGGGGATGGGGGCAGGGGGTGCAAGCCACTCAGTAGCCAGACCCACACTTGTCAGTCGCTGGCACTCAGAGTTTAAGACCGCTGCAGCTGGTGTCCCACACTGATTGGTGTCCTCCTGGGATTCATGAAAGAGCCCAAATCCCTGCACCCAGAGTAACTTTCCCTTACGGTCTCACATGTCTCCTCCACACCTGATCGTTGTATGCTAGCATGCTCTAAATCCTTAGCAGTGAGTAAGCACATCACAGAAGGTCAGGGAACACAGCTGCAGCAACCTCTGAACGTGCTCACGTTTAGAATGAAGAATCCTGGCATCAGAAGGGATTGCGCACATCCAAATTCTGCATTTTATAAGTAAGCAGACCAAAGCTGAGAGTGAGGAGCTTCCGGGGGCCCCATGGTGCATAAAACATGTGGACTGCAAGACAGGGATCCAGGACTTGCATTCCCACACACCAAGCAGGAGCGGTGCACAGGGCTGGGGTGGCAGGGAGGACGGCAGCCAGGAGGAAGCACGTACAATCCCGCCAGGCAAGTCCCCTCCCAGCCCCTGCCAGTGCCACTCTGAGCTCTGCTTTGATCTAATACCAGCGCGGCCCAGGGGTGTGTGGACATGATGGAGTGCATGTGGCCATGCAGTCCAGGCCGGTCATCGGGGCCTTCTCCTGCCTGAATTCTCAGCAGCTCTGGGCACTGTTGACGACATCCCCACCTCTGAGACATCTGGCCCTCCTGGCCTGGAACGTGTCACCCCTGGCTTTCTCCCTTGGCCCTGCTCATCTCTCTCCAGCCCCCAGATGCCAATAACTCCTCACAGCCTCCTCTCCCTCCCTAGAGTCCTCTGCTGATGGAGCAACACACCCCACTTACTACAGAGCTTTCCTTTAGCCTCTGGGGATAACAAGCCACCTGGCAGCCTTTCCTTCCGCAAGATTCACAGGCCCTGTACACTGGACACATCTAGACTTTAACTCATGCTCTTCGTTCCCCAACCAGGTCCCACTAAATTACAGCGAACAGTTACTGGAGCCAACTGTGTGCAGGCACCTACAAGTACCTCCTATGAGTTAGCTCATTTAACCCTTGAAATAAGCATCTATGAGACACTCACTGTGTGCAGCTGATAGCGGAGAATGGCACAGAGTCTACAACCATGAGGTCGCAGAGCTGGGCAGGGAAGGAGCTTGAGGGCTAACCCTGCCAAGCTGTGTTGATGATTACATAATACTGCTTTCAGAATCTCAGGCAATGCAACCGGCCACTTGGACGTCATCTCTGACTTGCTATTGGCCCCCACCTTCCCTGCCCAGTTTATCACCAAGTCTAGTGGGTTTTCTCTCTGGGCATCATCCCAAGTCCATCCTCTTCACAGCACCATCACCACCCTCCCCAGCCTGAGCTCGCAGACTGGGTCGGGATCCCCCCAGGGTCCCCTCCTGTGCCCTCCCACAGGAAAAAGTGCATGAAGTACGCTAACCTCAAGTTTAGAGCTTAAATGTACACCATGTAACCATGGCCACCATCAGGACCCTGAACGTCTCTAGCTCTCCAGGGGTGCCCCTTCCAGGGAGGATGGCCACTCTGAGCGCGGTCATCCTCGGCAACATAGCTCTGCTCTATTACCGAAAGACAGAAACAGGGTCATGTGGGACATATCCTTTTGTATCTGGCTTCTTTCACTCAGCACAATATCTGAATACATATCCTCTTAAAGCCCTCCAATAGCTTCCTATTACTTGGAGGAAAACAAAACAAAACAAAACAAAACTTAAATGGCCTACAAGACCTCCCATGACCCAGCCTCTACTTTTGTCTGAGGCCAAACATGTCATCATCCTCTTCCTCCTCTCTGTTCTGCCTCAAAGGTCTCCTTCCACCTTCATGCCCTTGCTGTTCCATTCTGGCCACAGGGCCTTGAAACATGCTGCTGCTTCTGCTAGGACAGCGAGTTGATCCCTTGTTCGTCAGATTAACTTCTATTGACCATGTGGATTTTGGCTCCTTGTCATCTCTTCAGGGAAGCCCATCCTGTTCCCCAGCTAAATCAAATCTGCATCATCCTTGTTTATCTAATAAACACTTAGTACTTATTAGGTGTCAGCCACTCTTCTAAGTGCTGTATAAATATTAACTTATTTAATCCTCATAAACATTCTTCAGTGTAGTTACTTATTATCCCCCTTTTCCATATGAGAAACTGAAGACCCAGAGAAGAAATATTCTGCCTAAGGTCACAATAATGGACAAGGTGCCAGAGCTGGGAGCTGGGGACCTGTCCTTCCCCTGAAGTCATACCATTTCTGTGTCATCCCAACACTGTGCCAGTTACACCAGGAACAGTTCCTGACTGGCAGATGTGGGTGGGGGGAACTTGATAAATGACTAAATGAACAGGTGTCAGTGACTGTATTTAGATGACACCCCGGGAACTAGCTGGTGGCTACGCGTGTGTACTGAGTGTATGTAAACAGTCGTCTAGACCCTTATCCACAGCTTTTCTTTCCACACTTCCTCCACTACCTGGGGTCACCTGTAGTCAGTCCCAAAGCAGATCCTCCCCTTTGCGCATTACTGGAAGGTCAGCAGTAATCCAGGGCTACCTATGTCATTCATATAGCTTCCTCGCCTCTTGTAGGCATTTTATCATCTCAAATCAGCACCAGGGTGAGGTGGTAAGATGTCTTGAGAGACATCATAGAACTTTTGTCATGGTCTATGGTTAGAACTGGTTCTACTGGTTGTTAATCTCATACTGTGCCTAATATATAAATGTAATCACAGGTATCCATGTACAGGAAAAAACAAACCCTATCCTGGTTTCCATAGTATTTGTGGTTTGGGGCATCCACTGCGTGTTTTTGGAACATGCTCCCTCAGATGATGACGGGACTACGGTATCTGTGCATCAGTATCTGGCTATGTTGCAGGGACAGCTTTGTTTCTTCTGTGTGAGACTGGCACTTGGTAGCTGAATCTACAGAACCAACCACGAAGCAACAGCTCTGTCACTAGCTCAGGTCCATGCCACACATCCCCAGCCCCTGCTGGACAAGCCCCAGGGTGTCTAACTGAGTGCATCAGCAGTTATCAATCATCTTCCCTATTAACCTGGCTCCTGGTTCCCTTACTGTCCCCCAATCACCCAGTCTTGAAACTTCAGGAACACCTGTGATTTCTCCCTCTGCCTGACCCCACTAAAGCCCCATTAGCCAAGTGGTCAACTCTGAACAGTTCCCGTGCTAGAGTCCAAGTGATACAGTGGAGCCCCGGGCTGCCCTTGGCTCCAGGAGGAAACTGGGTTCAAATCCCAGCTCTGTCCTCCAGTTTGCCCCTCATGCACCGCAAGTAACTGGGGACACCTAAAGCGGGGAGCACTGGGTGTGGGGAATGGGGAATGAATCTTGAAACACTGGAAAAAAAAATTTTAGTAACAACAACAAAAAAAAATCCCAGCTCTGTTGTTTCATCTCTGAGTGGCCTTGAATAAGTCCTCAAGGACCCTAAGTCTCAGATTCTGCAAGTGTAAATAATCATGGTATCTACCTACCACCTTACACCAGTCAGAATGGCCAAAATTAACAAGTCAGGAAGCAAGTGTTGGAAAGGGGAACTCTCTTACACTGTTGGTGGGAATGGAAGCTGGTACAGCCGCTTTGGAAAACAGTGTGGAGATTCCTTAAAAAATTAAAAATAGAGCTACCCTACCACCCTGCAATTGCACTACTAGGCATTTAACCCAAAGATACAGATGTAGTGAAAAGAAGGGCCATATGTACCCCAATGTTCATAGCATCAATGGCCACAATCGCCAAACTGTGGAAAGAGCCAGGGTGCCCATCAAGAGATGAATGGATAAAGAAGATGTGGTACATATATACAATAGAATACTATGCCTCCATCAGAAAGGATGAATATCCAACTTTTATAGCAACATGGACCGGACTGGAAGAGATTATGCTGAGTGAAATAAGCCAAGAAGAGAAAGTCAAGTATCACATGGTTTCACTTACTTGCAGTGCATAAGGAGTAACCTAGAGGACAGTAGGAGAAGGAAAGTAAATGGGAAGTAGGGTAATCCAGGGAGAGAAACGAAACAACAGAGACTTTGGACACAGAAACAAACTGAGGGACTTGGAGGGAGAGGGGTAGGGGGATGGGAGAGCCTGGTGGTGGGTACTGAGGGACACCTAAAGCGTGGAGCACTGGGTGTGGGGAATGGGGAATGAATCTTGGAACACTGGGAAAAAAAATTTAAGTAACAATAAAAAAAAGAAAAAAAAATGTTTACAAACAAAAAAAAAATCATGGTATCTACCTAGCAGAAATGTTAGGAGGAAGGGGCACCTGGGCGGTTCCATTGTTTAAGTGTCTAACACTTGATTTCGGCTCACGTCATGATCTCAGGGTCCTGAGACTGAGCCTCAGCATGGAGCATGCTTAAAGATTCTCTCTCTCCTTCTCCCTGCTCACCCATTCTGTCACTCTTAAAAAAAAATTGTTGGAAGGAAGTGCAATATATGCAAAGTACAATGCCTGGCTCCTAGGGAATTGATAAATAAATATCTGCTTTTATGTTATTACCTTCGTGCAGACACTTTCCCCTTCCATTGGGCTAGTCTCTCTGTTGAACCTCCCAGACAGTAGGACTGCAAGGATTTTGGCTTGCACAACTTAATAGCTACTGGTCGCCTTCATTGCACTTACGAAGGCAGAGGCCATTACATAATAACCGTTGGCGACTACTGAACATCGTATGCTAGTGCATTGCTAAAGTGGGCTAGGTACAGCCAATTTTAATTCTTACAAAATTCCTGAGAGGCGGAGACCATTATTATCCCTGTTTTACATGTAATAAAACTAGGGTGCGAAGGAGTAGTGGGGTGCCTTGTTCCTGCTGCCCGCCTTCCAACTATCCTTCATCACAGGGACGGGACCTTGGGAGGAAAGAGCAGCACTGCCGCTGTGCGGAGCAACTGATTCTGTACTATAGGGGCGGGGGGAGTAAAGAAAAACGGAGGTGTCAAAGGACTTTCATATGCTAAAAGCAACCATCAGGATCTTGGAGGCCTTGCTAGTATCAAACCAAGGTTGCTTTGCCCTTGAACAAAGTATAAACATTGAGACAGTTGGAAGTTTCCTGAAAGAATGTCACAGGTGTCCCACCCAGGAGCTGGGGGGAGGATGCAGGGTGTCAGCCCCTGCTTTGTCCTCAGCTGTATCAGGTTAAGCCTCTGATTCTAGATCTCAGCTCTGGTCTTGATCTCAGAGTTGTTTGTTTATGCTTCACTTTGGGCTTCATGCTGGGTGTGGAGCCTACTTTAAAAAACTGGGATTGAGCTCCCCTATCGAGCTCCCTGCTTATGGGGAGCCTGCTTCTCCTTCCCCTGTTCCCCCTGCTTGTGCTCTCTTGCTCTTTGTCACATACATACATACATACATACATACATACATAAAAACTGGGATGCAGAGTTGTGTGGCCAAAGTAGCTGGTGTGTGGGGGGCCAAGCATCCAGACCACATCTATCTGACACAGAAACATACTGCCTGGCCTTAAAGTTCACTGCCTGCAGAACTCAGGAATGACTAACAACCTCTAGATTTCTAAGTACAAAACGATGGTCACTATCTGAGCTTCAGGTCTTCCAGAACCATCTTTGTCTTTCAGATAGGTCTAACTTCATAAGGTTTCTCTAGTTCAAATTCAAGCTTGATTTCTTGGCTATAGCATAAGATTTGGACTTAGGGCGCCTGGGTGGCTCAGTGGGTTAAAGTCTCTACCTTCGGCTCAGGTCATGATCTCAGGGTCCTGGGATCGAGGCCCATATCGGGCTCCTGCCTGCCTCTCTGCCTACTTGTGATCTCTCTCTGTGTCAAATAAATCTTTAAAAAAAAGAAAGAAAGAAAGAAAAAAAGACAGTGGGTGGAGTCCTGGCATCTCCGTCCTATAGCTATGAGATTTTGCATTTTGTAAGCCTGTTAGATCTGGTTCCTGGGGGGGGGGGGCGCAAAACGCAGATGATCCCCCCAGCAGTACCACGGATCCATCACATACCCCAGCTGCTATGTGAACACTGAACTCATGCCCCACGTTACTGAATGAATAAGACGCTCTGTGACTGATGAGCCCCCATCCTTAAAGAATCTTATACAATGTCCAATAGGAAAAGCCGATTAAGAAGCACCCAGATGTTAGACAACTGCCACCCCATGTCTGTGACTTCCCAAGTCTGAGCTCTGCGGACAGTACAGAGTGGCCTCTGTCCTCACCACGTTCCTAGACATGGAATGAGACCCAGGGGCAAGGCAGTCCCACACAGCTGCATCCACCTAGGGCAAGGGGGCTCATGTAACTTTTAACAGCCTAACAATAGGGAGCCCCGAGCCTGTCAAAGCAAAGAGACTCTAAAGACCAGTAAACTCAGTGCAAAGGATTCCAAGAATCCTTATGGTTCTTGGCAGAAAAAGCCTCATGCAAAAAGCAAGTGTTGCCAGACTTGGGAGGGAGGTTTCTATACTCAAAACTGGTTTGTTTGTTTGTTTTTTAATTATTTTAAATTTCTTCCTAGCTTTATTGATTTGGAACTGACATATAAGCAGCATTGGCTCTCATACTACAGTTTGAAACTGTTTTGGAAGAATAAAAAAAAAATTCCAAAGAATTTATCCAAAAAAAGAAAAAAATTAGGTAAGGGTGGAGTAGGGGTGGGGGAGACAAGCCTCTGACTGGTTGCCTGGCCAGGCTGGGATGACACCAATAATGAAACTCCCAGGAAAAATCAAATCCATGCAGTTGTGGAAGAAGGGGAACCAGAAGGGCCTGTCCAGTGTGAAGGGGTTCACTCTCCCAAGACATTTTCGTCAACGCCTCATTTTAGGCAAGAAAGTGACATAAAGCACATAAGGAGCCTCCCTGTGGCTCCCTTTCCAAAAATTCCATACAAATGAGCCCTGTTGTCCATTGGCCGTAGCAGACGCTAACGTAAGCCGAGGCAGAAGGCATTTTTCTCTTTCACTGAGCGCTCTCAAGATGTGGCCCTTGGAACTCTGTGTGTGCCAAACTTGGATTTTTTTTTAAAGGCGTCACTTGAGTTTTAAAGGCTACGTAAGTGATGGGAACATAATCGTCTTGGGAATCCATAAATAACTTTTTAAAAAGTCATAAATCTGTATCTCATGCCTCATAGTTTTCAACAACTGCAAGAAATAGGTCAAAGCTCGAGCCCGGTAGGTTCCCTCCCTCTGTAGCAGTTGGAGCGCTGGCGGCTCTGGGCCTTGTCCACGCGCTTTTGCGGGAAATACCTAGGTCCTCCAGCCACGCTTGGACCTGAACTGCTTTTAATTGTCATTTTCAAAAATCCTGATAAAACACCCATGCAAATAGCTTCTTGGTTCTATAGAACTTTTTCTTTGACCCTTTTAAAAACTGTCTGGTACATGAAAAACAAATTGTAATCTTATACAAATACTAGTGCAATTCCACAGCGTAATTTAAAGTTGGGGGTCTCTGAGGAAAGTTTTGGAAAGGGCTGCCAAGCAGCTGCAGGGCAACCTGGCAGGTGCTTGTTCTAGCTGCTGGGGAGAACAGCCTGGGATGAGCATCACAAAAGCTCTACTCAGGTCACTTAAGTCCCAACACCTGTGTGGGGGGAGTTGCGGCCTGAGCAGTAGGTGTTTTAATTTATTTTATTTATTTAAAGATTTTATTTATTTATTTGACACATGGAGAGAGCACAAGAAGGGGGAGCAGTAGGCAGAGGGAGAGGGAAAAACAGGCTCTCTGATGAGCCCGATGTGGGACTTGATCCCAGGAAACTGAGATCATGACCTGAGCCAAAGGCAGCCGCTTAACCGACTGAACCAAAACTCCCGAAGTGAATCTAGGGGTTCCCAAACTGGACTGCATATTGCAGCCACCCAGGAAGAAGAAAAAGGACTGCTGGTATCCCCCAACCCCAGACATTCTGATGTAATTAAAGGGGGTGTGGCCCAAGGAGCAGGAGTTTAAAAATCTCCCCAGGTAACTCTGCAGAACAAGAAGCACCCCATTATACTAGAAGCGGCTCTGAAGAGAAAAGTTACCCGGTGAACTGTTCCAAGGGAATCGACAAGACAAAGGCATACTGTTTGCCTTGCACTGATCCGTCTATCAAAGAACAACATACATTTGCGGTCTTCAAAGGCTTGAGAGCTAAATAAATCATAAAAGCAATCTGGCTTTGGGGATTGCAATTTCAATTCAAAACAAATCAGCTACCCCACTAAAAGATGAGCCTTCTGTTCCCGGGCTGGACTTCTCCAACTCTCTCGGGATTCTCCGAAGGCAGCCACCTGCCTTTCATCCTGCTTCTCTGCAGGCCCTGGGGGCTCCCCACCTCATGGACAGCCGGGGCTGGGGGGTCAGCGGTCAGGGTGGGCTCTGAGCTGCACTCCCACCTCAGCAGGCAGGCCTGCCAGTCCTTCTTGGCTGCTTCTCCAGTCCCGCTAGAGAGGCCCACTTGGGCTGTAGTGCGTCCTGCTGGAGGTGAGCACCAGCCACAGACCAGATTCCAGCTGGGTAGCCTTCCTCCCCCAGAACCCTGAGTGCGGCCTGCCCGTCTGCTGCTCTGGCGAGGACCCAGCTTTGCAATATGGACTCCTAGTTTCCCAGGGTTACATTCCTTTTTGTTTGTTTTCTTTTGGTCTCCACATTTTCTCATGGGCATCTTCCTCCCTCTGAGGTATCTCCACTGCACATTACCGTACAATGTGGAGGGGGGAGGGAGAAAGAGGCATTTCCTCTGTGTCTTCCTGTCAAAAACGATCCCCAGTTGTAAGATTCAGGGAAGGCCCTCCAAATAGGGCATGGATCTTGTTTTATAGCAAATGACCAGGACACCTCACATAAATCAGGCTTTTTAAAGAAGCCTTCATTCAAAGCCACATTGTGGATCAAGATTAATAAAAAGACCTATTGTGACTTTTACTTTGAGGCCCCTTTAGAATCCACTACTGTGAATTTCCAAGTTAGAGTGCCTTTTGATTACTCAAAAAACTTTTTTCCTCCTAATTGAGGGTTCCCAGATAGTTTAGATATCTTAATCTCTATACAAGTAAATGAAACAACTTTATCATTTGAAGGTTTCAAGGATTTGTTTTTCCTTATAATCAGACATATTCTTCAAAGTATGAGGGGAAAAAGCACTCTCCAGAGTCCTATAATACTTTTGGACTTAGCTATTCATTGGCTGCCTACAGAAGCCAATGAACTAACCAAATGTTTAACATCTTGTTTGGAAGTTTTTTTCTAGGAAAGTGAAATTTACCAATCTGCATTTATCATTTTTCTAAAAAGCAAATTAACATTTTCTTATTTTACAAAAACAATTTCTTTAATTTCTAGTACTTGAAAATGAAATTTGATATTCTCTATATTCTCCAAATGAAAGAGCAGGCCAGAGGCAGGCCCCATCCCTTGGGTTTTTCAAGAGACTCATCCTAGACTCACACATCTCCCTCCTCTCCCGAATCTAGCACACATGGTCTGGCCACTCAGGCATAAGGATTATTTTAGAAGAAACAGTGGGTTTTGGCGTTATGTCTCAGTTTAAGGACATATCCTTGTTCGTATCTATGATTTATTTGCTGCTGAGTTTTTGGTCAGAAATGCAACCCCGACCATAATATTTTCCTGACAATCTGCCTTAGTGTGGTTTCTGGGAATGCATCACAGAGAAAGGCCAGGGACTCCCTGCTCTTAAGTTTCAAAACACTTTGCCCTGGGTGAAACAAGTTCTTTTTCAATGAATATGAAGTACCAAGGGTGTAGGGGTACAGGGAAGGAGGAGGAAAAGGACAACTGACAAACTCTTGGGAAGGAAAGATCCTATATGGATGTTAGCGTTTGGAAGAAAAGATAAAAAATGCTCCCCCAACCCCCGAGTGACTCTTGCAGACTTTAGGAGCCTAGCAAGAACAGGGGGTGGTGGGGTGCCAGGAGGCCTGGGTTCCTTCTGATTCTACATTCACAGCTGACTGTCAGGTCATTATCCCAAGGACCTCACTCTACCTCTACCCCACCTTAAAGGGGAGCTA
This sequence comes from Spilogale gracilis, assembly GCA_004023965.1. Classification (NCBI taxonomy): domain Eukaryota; kingdom Metazoa; phylum Chordata; class Mammalia; order Carnivora; family Mephitidae; genus Spilogale; species Spilogale gracilis. The sequence goes on from PITA01005989.1 coordinate 46,225, forward strand.
CAAAGAGGAAAAAGGAGGATGCCTGGGTAGCTCAGTTGGTTAAGCATCTGCCTTCAGCTTAGGTCATGATCAGGGGTCTTGAGATTAAGTCCCATGTTGGGCTCCCTGCTATGCAGGAAGTCTGCTTCTCCCTCTGCTGCTCTATCTCTCAAGAATGAATGAATGAGAGGAAAAAAGGAGTAACAGAAGTAGCAGAAAAGCTGTTGTTGGTAAATCACTTCTCTATGCCCAAGTTCTTAGCTTATAAAACAAAGAACCAGTACTAGATAATTTCCTAACCGTTCTGTGTGGACATTTTTGAGTTGATGGTTCCTTCTGATCAGCTTCTTGGTTCTTATTTCTTTGTACTTAGCAACTCAGTGTCCCACCCACTCCACCAGCAAATTTCAAAAGCTTCACTGTACTTGGCATTATAATTCTAAGAAACTGTGTCCATATTATAAAAATATGCTGAAAATTCAGACATTCACTGGAACATGCCACTGTGTTTTAACCTATTCAGTCAGTTTTTCCTGGAGGTTTATTAGAGGATTTGGGGAGAGGAGTTGTTGTTTTGATGCTGTTTTTTAAAATTCATTATTAGGGTACTGGAGTCCAACCCAGAAACCATTTAAATGGTTCAGTTTCTACTTTTCTATTGGCTGTGGGTGTGTTCACCATCTTCCTGGAAGCACTGTCCCTGGGAAGACAGAGAGCAGGACTGATTCAACACCTGAAAGCTACTCCACATGGTGCCCTGACAGCAGGTGGTGAGAACAGCCTAGAGGAGGGGGTCCAAGGACCAGCCTCTCCCCACTCCTAAACCAGACAACCTTTCCAACGAAGCCTCTTTCCTACCTGCTGGAAAAGGTGTGAGAACCAAAAGAAACAAATGCCATAGGGCCTCACAAAAGTAAAACTTCACATAAAAGTAAGAGAAAAAGTTCTCAAACTTAAAAAAAAAAACAAAACTTAGCTGAATACGGGCTTGTAATCTTATAAATGTTTGATAATGTAGCCAAATAATTTGTAAAAGCTGACATATAAATCAAGCATGATAAAAAAGCACACCTATTTTCATGGAGATCAACACCTCAGTAGATCTACTTTTTACTGTAGCACAGAATCACCGCATTCAGAATACAGCCATACCTCCAATATATTGTTGGTTTGGTTCTGGACCACCATACTAAGGCAAATACCACAACAAAGTGAGTCAAATGAATTTTCTGCTTGCCTAGTACATATATAAGTCATGTTTATACATAGTATAGTCTGCCGAGTGTGAAGTAGCATTATGTCTAAAAAAACCCCAAGATACACATTTTAACTTAAAAATACTTTAGTACTAGATGCCTGGGTAGCTCAGTGGGTTAAAGCCTCTGCCTTCGGCTCAGGTCATGATCTCAGGGTCCTGGGATCGAGGCCCGCATCGGGCTCTCTGCTCAGCAGGGAACCTGCTTCCTCCTCTCTCTCTGCCTGCCTCTCTGCCTACTTATGATCTCTCTGTCAAATAAATAAATAAAATCTTTAAAAAAGAACTTTAGTACTAAAAAATGCTAACTATCATCTGAGCTTTCAGCAAGTTGTAATCTTTTTGGTGGTGGAGGGTCTTGCCTCATTGTTGATCATGGCTGGTTGATCAGAATGGTGGTGGCTCAAGATGGGGTAGCTGTGACAGTTTCTTAAAATAAGACAAGAAAGTCTGGCACATCGATCAATTCTTCACAAATGATTTCTCTGAGCATATGGTGCAGTTTGATATCATTCTTTCTAAATTTTTATCTTAATTTCAGTGTAGTTAACATACAGTGTTGTATTAGTTTCCAGTGTAGAATACAGGGATTCAACAATTCCATATATCCATACCCATATTCCATATATATCATATCAGTGCTCATCATGAGTATACCTTTTTTAAGACTTTATTTATTTTCCAGAGTGAGTGGTAGTGAAAGAGAGCAAGCATGAGTATAGGAGAAAGGCAGAGAGAGAGAGGCAAGACCTCCACTGAGCAGGGAGCCCAATGTGGGGCTCAATCCCAGAATCCTGAGTTCATGACCAGAGCCAAAGGCAGATGCTTAACCAACTGAGCCACTCAGGTGCCCCATGATAAGTGTACTCTTAACCTCTTCACATATTTTAGAACATTACTACAATGGAATATTACTTGGCCATAAAAAATAATGAAATCTTGCCATTTCCAACAACATGGATAGAGCTAAAGAGTATGATGCTAAGTCAATCAGCGAAAGACAAAGACCATCTCATCTCATTCATATGTGGAATTTAAGAAAGAGAACAACTGAAGAGTTTTAATAACATCCTACCCACAGAACTTCTTTCAACTTAGGAGTCAGTCCTCCAAACCCAGCTCTGCTTTACCAACTAAGCTTACGTCATGTCCTCAATCCTCTGTCGTCATTTCAACAGTCTCCACAGCATCCTCACCAGGAATGGATTGCATCTCAAGAAACCAGTTTCTTAGCTCATCCACAAGAAGCAGCTCCTCCTGTGTTTGAGTTTGATCCTGAGAGCATAGCAGTGCAGTCCCATCTACAGGCTCCCCTTCTGATTCTCATTCTCTGGCTCCTTCGACCCCATCTGTGGTTACCTCCTCCAGGAAGTCTTGAACCCTCAGTCATCCATGGGGGTCGGAATCCACTTCTTCCAGACTCCCATTTGTGTTGATATTCTGACCTCTTCCCATGAATCACAAATGTTCTTAATGGGATCTAGAATGGTGAATCGTTTCTGAAAGGTTTTTATTTACGGTGACCAGATCCATGAGAGGAATCACTATCTGTGGCAGCTGTGTCCTTATGAAATGCATTTCTTCAATAATGATACTTGAAAGCTGAAATGACTCCTTGATCATGGGCTGCAGTATGATCGCTGCCTAAGCGGGCATGAAAACCACGTTAATCCCGTTGTCCATCTGCACCAGAGCTCTTGGGTGACCAGGTGCATTGTCAGCGAGCAGCAGCATTTTGAAAGAAATCCTGTTCTCTGAGCATCTGGCCTCAACAGTGGGTTTACAGTATTCAGTAAACCATGTTGTAGACAGATGTGTTGTCATCCAGGCCCTGTTGTTCTATCTGTAGGGCACAGACAGTAGATCCAACACGATGCTGAAGGGCCCTAGGAGTTGCAGAATGGGACGTGGGCAGTGGCTTCCAAATAGAGTCACTGCTGCGTTAGCCTCTCCTAGGAGAACCAGCCTGTTCTTTGAAGCTTTGAAGCCAGGCATTGACTTCCCTGTGGCTGTGAAAATCCTAGATGGCCTCAACGGAAGGCTGCTTGGTTACACTAGCAGTCTGTTTTTGAGTGTAGCCACCTTCCTGAATTCTCTGAGCTGGATCTTCTAGATGACTTGCTGCAGGGTCTCAGTCATCTTGTCCTTTCTTGTTAGGGAGATGACGTCTTTCCTTAATCCCACTAACAGATCTGTGCTTCTTCAGATGTTTCTTCTGCAGCTTCCTTACCTCTCTCAGCCTTCATAGAACTGAAGAGACTTAGGGCCTTGCTCTGGATCAGGCTTGGGCTTAAGGGAATGTGGTGGCTGGTTTGATCTTCTGTCCACACAACTCAGACTTTCTCCGTATCACTGATAAGGCTATTTCCCTTTCATAGTCCTTTTAATTTCCTTCCAGAACTTTCCCATTCACAGCTTGGCTGACTGTTTGGCACAAAAGGCTTAGCTCTCAGCCTGTCTCAGCTTTTTTTTTTTTAAACCCATACAAACCTTAGTGATGGAGTTTTAGTTTTTAGTTTTTTGTTTTTTTTTTAAGATTTATTTGATATAGAGAAACAGAGCTAGAGGGGGAACACAAGCAGGGGGAGTGAGAGAGGGAGAAGCAGGCCTCCTGCCGAGTAGGGAGCCCGATGCGGGGCTCGATCCCGGGTCTCTGTGATCACGACCTGAGCCGAAGGCAGTCGCTTAACCAACTGAGCCACCCAGGCGCCACCTGTCTCAGCTTTTGACGTGCCTTCTTCACTAAGCTTAATCATTTCTAGTTCTTAATTTAAAGTGAGAGGTGGGTGACTTCCATTAGAGGTCATTGCACGGTTATTAATTGGCCTAATATCAGTGTTGTTGTGTCTCAGGGAATAGGGAGGCTCACGGAGAGGGAGAGAGATGGGGGACCTGCTGGTTGATGTAGTCGTCAGAACACACATTTGTCAAGTTCACTGTCTTATTCGGGTGTGAGTTCATGGCACCCCAAAACAATTACAGTAGTGATATCAGCCATCACTAATCACAGATCACCATAACAAATATAATCATAATAAAAAAGTGTCAGGACGAGTATGACCAAAATGTGACATGCAGATGTGAAGTGAGCAAACACTGTTGGAACAATGGTGCTGATTGGCTTGCTCGAGGGAGGGTTGTCACAGACCTTCAGTTTGTACAAGTACATCTGCGAACTGCACTAGAGTGGAGGAGAGTGAGTAGTGATGGTTTCAGACTCAGTTACTGACTGTATCTCAGGTTAGAGCTCTTATAACTGAACACAATCTATTTGTCATTGATTTGTTTGAATCCCAGGTCAGCCTTGTGAATATGTAGTGCCTATGTCATTTACTGAGGGTGGGGCAGTGCAGCCATGCCCAAATCCACATTCTACACCTCACTGCTGATGCCTTTAACATCTGTGGAGACCCGACCGCTGCTGGTGGAGCGATGCCCTGGCCTAAATTCACACAAATGCACAAACAACTTATGGTCTCATTTTTCCAGCAGTGGGAATGTGCTTATTTCTTTATGCTTAACTTTAATGTTTTGTTTTTTTAAGATTTTATTTGACAGAGGAGGCCACAAGTAGGCAGAGAGGTAGGCAGAGAGAGAGGAGGAAGCAGGCTCCCTGCTGAGCAGAGAGCCCGACGCGGGCCTCGATCCCAGGACCCTGAGATCACAACCTGAGCCGAAGGCAGAGGCTTTAACTCACTGAGCCACCCAGGCACCCTATGCCGAACTTTAAAAATCAACTTTAGTGAGGTGTAATTTACAAACTATAAAATTACCCATTTTAAAGATACAAAGTTAGATGACCGTGACAAACAATACACCCTTTCAGTCACACCTCAATCAATACTAAAAGGTTTCCATTAGCCTGAAAAGGTCTTTCTTGTCCTTTGGCACTCTGTTACGGTCCCGGCCTCTCACAACCGCTGATCTCCTCTCTGTCACCTTCTCTAGACTGATTTAGCCTGCCCCGGAAGTACCCATAAAGGGAATAATACAGCATTACTCCTTTGGATCTGACTTCTGCTCTGAGTGATGTGTCTGAGATTCAGCTATGCGGCTGAGTGTATAAGTCATCTGTTTCTTTTTGCTGTATTCACAGTTGCATTACTGAGTGAACACACACACCACCCTTTCTGTCCATTCCCCTGTAGACGGGCATGTGGGTTTTTCCGTCTGTTACATGGTGAATAAGCAGCTTTGAACAGTTGCATGTGAGTTTTTTGGTTGACAGTTGCTTCCCCTTTTCTTGGCTAAAGACTTGTAAGTGGAACTGTTGGGTCATTTGATGAGGACACAGTAAACGTTAATAAGAAATAACCAAACAATTCTCTAAAGTGCCTGGGCCATTTTAGATTCCCGCCAGGAAAGTATGAAGTCCGCTTGCTCTGCATCCTTGCCATAACCTGGCATCTTCATTTTGGCATGAATTTGGGCAGAGTGGGTATGCAGACTTCTCTAGCTGTGAATTTAATCTGCATTACCCTGATGACTGATAATGTTCAGTATCTTTTCTTGTGCTTTTGTGCCACTCACCTAACTTGTTCAATGAAGTCTGTTCTTATGTCTTGCCCATTTGTAATGAACTTCAGTTGGGTAACCTGTAAGAATTCTTCATATTGCTTAAAAACAGGTTCCCTTTCAAAAGTATGGAGCATGAATATTTTCTCCCTGTCCGGGGTTTCATTTTCTTAATGGTGTCTCTCAAAAAACATAACCATTTGTCATTATCAGGTCCGACTTCCAATTTCCTTTTATGCTCAGAGCTTGTATTTGGGGTTGCATCCCGCCGACATCAAGGGCTTGAAGGTTTTTTCCTAGAAGTGTTATCAGCCAGTGTTTTTTGACAAAGGGCAAGGTGTAGAAAGCTCACTAAAGAAGAAGCACAAGATGGGGAAGAGGAGGATAAAATGAAAAGGAAAAAGGATGAAAAATGAAAAACTTGAAGACAAAATAGAGCTGGCCCTTTGGATAACTACCCATATGTGGGACTCTGAAAATAAGCACATTCCCATACACCCGAAACCTGACAGCAATGGCTGTAGACTAATGGAGAATCAAGAAGTTGGCCTTTTCCATTTTTTGGGAGTCTAAATTTAGGGTGGATTCATTCCTGGAGAAACTAGAAGAATACAGGCTGCAGACTAATGGCTGGGGAGAGCGATGGTGAGAGCAGAGATGGGACTCGTGCCTTGGGTGCAGAACACACTCACCCACACTATCTACTAGTGCCCACACAGAGGACATATTCACACACTCACACACACTATGTACGAACACACAATGTACTAGTGTACTAACATGATGTACTAACATCCACACTATATACTCATGCTTGCACACACGATGTACTAACACACTGTACTATCACTCACACATACGTACTGACACACAATGTACTGACACACTCACTATACACATTCACATACTACACACACACACACAGATTTTATATATGTATATGTGTGTGTGTTTCTATAAATAATTCATTTATCTGGGTGCCTGGGTGGCTCAGTTGGTTAAGCAACTGCCTTCAGCTCAGGTCATGATCCTGGAGACCCGGGATCGAGCCCCACATCAGGCTTCCTGCTCAGCGGGAAGCCTGCTTCTCCCTCTCTCACTCCCCCTGCTGTGTTCCCTCTCTGGCTGTGTTTCTCTCTGTCAAATAAGTAAATAAAACCTTTAAAAAAATATTCATTTATTTTTTTCTACTTCAAGACCATACTTGACTCGCCAAACCATTTTTAGTTTATCCTCACATCTCTTAAAATAATCAAAGTGGAATGAAATCCGAAAATAAAAAACAAATATCCGTCAGCAGTGACTAGAGGTCAGACCCAGGAGCAGAGTTTAAAAGCGTAAACTATGCAGAGTTGGGCCAAGAGGTGACTAAGAGGGAAGGAGATAAGATCTGTCTACAAATACCTGGCGGCGGTAAACAACCAGGAAAGCCACGAACCACGCCAGCCCACAACAAAGGCTGACCAGGAATCTGCTGCGTATCAAGGAAAGGAAGTGGATGAGGGCAAGGAAGCCTTCCCACTCGGGGTTCTCTGTGAGCTAGAGAGCACGGCCCGCTGCCTGCCTCCTGACTCCCCACTCCCAGCCCTCTCCCCAGGGTGCCTCAGGCCTGCCTCCTGCCTCCCTACCACACAGGGCTCACTCAGCACTGCCTGTTCGGTCCACAGAGGGAATGCCAGACCCCCTGCCACCAGGACTCTGAGGTCTAACCACACTTGCCTGGAAACCCACCCCAAACTGCGGACCCATCACTTGCTGGCTCCAAACCCTGCTGGATAAAGTATCCACCTTAGGTCAGTCTCAAGACCCCTACCATTGGGCCCCTAACATCCTTCTAGCCTTCAGAAGTCTTCTCAAATCTTTTGCTCAAGGAAAGCAGCCTTCCTCCATTCAGTACCTTGTGCCCTCCTTCCAAGTTAAACTCAAGATATTACTGTCTTCAATGTATGACGCAGGGGATTGAAAAGAATGAGGACAGAAATATGGACCTTACCTTCAAGAAGTGCATAATCTAGCAGAAGACACAGATATAAACAATTGAGCCACACTGCATTATCTTTTTTACACTATAGTATTTATGCTGGTGATATCAAAACAGTATTATAAAACCATAAAAGAGAGTGAAATGAATTTTTCCAGGAAGATTTGGAAAATATGTCCCATAAAAGCCTGTCCTTAGAATTAGGCAAAAGGCATGTGTGAGTTTGTGTTGGGTGTGTGTGTGTGTACGTGTGTGTTGGGTGTGTGTGCACATGTGTTGGGCACATGTGTGTACATGTATGTGCTGGACAATTGTGTGTGTTGAGCATGTGTGTGTGTATAACTGCGTGCTTGGTATGTGTGCGTTAGGAGTGCATGTGTGTGCAGGTGTATGTTGGGCGTGTGTGTACATGTGTGTGCTGGCCGACTGTGTGTGTGTGTTGGGCATGTGTGTGTTGGGTGTGTGCACATGTTGGGCACGTGTCCAAGTATGTGTAAGTACATGCTGGGCATGTGTGTGTGAGTGTTGGGCATGTGTTTGTGCATGTGTTGGGGGGGCACGTGTGTGTGTGAGGGTGTATTGGGTGTGTGTATTGTGCATGCATGGGTGTGTTGGGCTTGTGTGCATGTCTGTGTTGGGTGAGTGTGCATTGGGCATGTGTGCATTAAGCGTGTGTGTATGTGTGTTGGGCAAGTGTGCGTGTGTGAGTGTGTGTTGGGCATGATGGAGAGGCAGAGTGAATCTGTGATCACGGTAGTGAGGCCTGGCATGAGAGTCTTGGTTTAAGGCTGACTGGCGGCCCTGAGCAGCCCTGTTGGCACTAGGGGGCAGGAAGGGAAAAGAGTGGGTGGGAAGGAGGGTGGAGAGCAAGGTCTAGGAAAGGTTTCATGTCCTGTTACAGAGTTTAAACTTGATCTTGCAGGCAAAGTGAGGTCACTAGGAATTTAATGGCAGACTGTAGCATGTGGAGACCCCAATTGTGTCTCCCTCTCTCTCTTTTTTTTTTTTTTTTTGAGACCTTATCTTCTTTTCTTTTCTTTTTTTTTTTTTTAGATTTTTATTTATTTATTTGACAGAGAGAAACAGAGCCAGAGAGGAAACACAAGCAGGGGGAGTGAGAGAGGGAGAAGCAGGCTTCCCACCGAGAAGGGAACCCGATGTGGGGCTCGATCCCAGGTCTCTGGGATCATGATCTGAGCCGAAGGCAGTCGCTTAACCAACTGAGCCACCCAGGTGCCCCAAGACCTTATCTTCTAAAGATGCATTTGTAAGGATGACTGAAAGCAATGCCAGAAGCAGAGGGAAGGGACCCGGGGCTGACGTGTGCCACGCTCCAGCACAGTGAGGGCTAAAGAAGGTGCTGGATTGAGGGTTCAAGCGGCTACCCGGCTGCGGATGCCCCTTTGTGGGAGCCTGGCTGCAAGCCCAGAACGAAGATGGAACTCAACCCTGTCCTGCCCGGGGACATGGGTGACCACAGTTCTTCCTTCTCACCTCTCAGGGGCTGTTTGCTCCATCTCTCTGGGGGCACACTTAGCAATGAACGGACACTCTCTGTTTTCTCACTCCAGAATATGGCCATCAAACCGTGCTAACAGGCAATGTGGTGCTTTTCTAGTTGGTGGACTTGGCGACCGTGCTGGTGACAGCTCATCAACACAGGCCCCTTTGTGGGTGGGGGGGTGGGGGGCATCTGAAGCTGTAACTGTAAAAGATGTCTGGGGGCCTTCCAGACCTTCCATGGAGTGCCTCGGGGCATTTCTTGAATTACCTTGTGTAGTTCTTACAATGTTTATCAATCCAAATAATGTTTAAAAAAAAAAAACAAACAAACAACTAGCAAAGCAGATTTATACACACAGAGGTTCAATTCTTTCGTTCCCTAGTAATATTGTCTTGTTCAGTGTTCAATAAAAAAAAAAAGGAAAAACCAAACTCAAACAAGTATTTCAATACAGAGACAGAAATTATGTTTTGGCCTTGTCGCACTGAGTCTTGAGTGAGTCTAAAACCTGGAGATGTAATATCAGAGACTTAGACCTTCTTTAGGGAGAGAGGCACGTTGACCATGCAGCTCCATGAGACAGTGAGGGCGCATGCTAGCTGAGCCCCTGAGGGTGCATACAGAGTGCTGGTGCAGCCTGAGCTCGAGGCACAGAGCCCACCCTCCCAGGCGGACGCCCACCATGTAGGACAGTCACAAATGTGCTTACGGAGGCAAGCTGGTAAAAAAGGGAGACGGCCCTGACGGAAACCTGAACCACAGGTCTGAACAGACATCCCACCAAGGAAGATATGCAGCTGGCAAGGAAGCCCACGGCAGGTGCCCCACGTGCCATCAGGGACTACAAACGAAGGCAGCAATTACAGCGCCCTAAACACCTGTCGGGATGACCAGAATCCAGACACTGGCCACACCAAACCACCACACGGATGTGGAGTACAGGCGCTCTGCCCCTGTGCTGGAGGCAATGCAGAACGGTGTAGCCACGACAGAAGATAGCTTGGCAGGGGTTGTTTTGTTTTTAAGATTTATATGTTTATTTGAGTGAGAGAGAGAGCATGACTAGAGGAAGGAGCAGTGGGAAAGAAGCAGACTCCTGGCTGAGCTCAGGGCCTGCCTCCCTGGGGCTGGGTCTCAAGACTCTGAGATCATGACCTGAGCCAAAATCATGAGTCAGATGACCAACCTGCTGAGCCACCCACGTACTCCGGGTTCGCAATTTCTTATAAAACTAAACATATTCTTTCTTACCATACAACCCAGCAATCCTGACCTGAAAACTTATGTCCACACCACTTATCTGCACACAGATATTTACAGCAACGTTTTTGTAATTGTTGAAACCAACAAAGATGTCCTTCAGTCGGTGAGCGGCTAAATAAAGAGTTGGTCCATCCAGACAATGGTGTGTTAATCAGCACTAAGAAGAGATGAGCTATCAAGTCATGAAAAGACACATAGGAACCTTCAGTGTATTATTACTAAGTGAAAGAAGGCAATCTAAAAGGCTACATAAGGTATAATGCTGGAGAAGACAAAACTACAGAGATAGTGAAAAATCAGTGGCTGCCAGGGGTTGGATGGGGGGAAAGTGAACAGGGGGAGAACAGAGGATTTGGGGGGCAGTGAGACTGCTCCGTGAGACACTGTATGGTGAACACATGACATCACGTGTTTGTCCAAGCCCACAGTGTGTCCAACACAAGGGGTGGACTCCGGGTGACGTGTCTGTGCAGGTTCACCCAAGGGAAGGAACGCCTCACTCTGGTGGGGGAAATGGGTCGTGGGGGAGACTGGGCGTGTGCGGGAGCAAGGAATATATGGGACTTCTCTGCACCTCCCCTCAGTTTTGCACTTAAAAAAAGCAAAAAGTCTTCACGTAGACCACAAAACAGAGAGAGGCACTACTGCTTCTTGCAGAAATACCACCTGGCAAACACTTGCCCCCCCAACCCCACTAAGCCTCCCATCACCCTGCATCCCAGCATCTCTCCGACATGCCTTTCAACGCATAGGGCATGTGGAATTTCCCGAATTTCAGAGAGATGAGACTGCCAGACCAGGGCCACCCAAGGCAGAGAAGAACTGGGAGTCAGCGGCAGGGACTATGATTCCCCAAGCATGCTCCCCTGGGGCCCTTTCCTGGCTCCTTACTAAGTTCTCTTAGAAGTGGCACCTGACCTGTTGGTGCGCCAGTGAGTGTTCAAGATACTGTACTCTTGATGTGGTGGCTGCAGTTTGTGCATATTTTATTATTTTTATTTTATATATATATTTTTTATTCAACAGAGAGATAGCAAGAGAGGGAATACAAGCAAGGGGAGTGGGAAGAGAGAGAAGCAGGCTTCCCACTGAGCAGGGAGCCCGATGTGCAGCTTCAATCCAGGACCCCAGGATCAGGACCCAAGCCGAAGGCAGCCCCCCCACGTGCCCTAGTTTGTGCATATTGTAAAAGAGCACCCTAGCCTAGTCTTTCAGAAAAGGACAGGAAATTCTAACCCAAAAGCTTCTGTATCCATACCAGCTCAGCTCAAGTCACTTCTGTAAGTTTTTAGTACACATACACCTGCAATAATGCAGGTCTGGTTCCCAGCAACCACAGTGAGTGAATATCACAATAAAGTAAGTCAAGTGAAGTTTTCGGTTTCCCAGTGCATATATGAAAGCTGTGTTATACTATAGTGTAGGCTAATAAGTATGTGATAGTATTATGTCTAAAATAGTTTATATACCTTAATTAAAAAATACTTTATTGCTAAAAAATGCTAAGCACATCTAAGCTTTCAGCTAGTCTTAATCACTGGTCGCAGATCACTATAACAACTACAATAACCATGAGAAAGTTCAGATTATTGCAGAAGTTACCAAAATGTGACACGGAAACATGAAGTGAGGAAATGCTATTGGAAAAATGGCACTGATAGACTAGTTTGATGCAGAACTGCCACAAACCTTTAATTTGTATAAAAAAGAAAAAAGCACTATCTGCAAAGTACAATAAAATGAGCTATGTCTATACTAGGAATCAAAGTGCTATCTCACTTCTGTTGTCAAAACATTTATTTTATCAAACACTTAGCAGCGAACAGAACATAAATCCACAATGCTTTTCATCTTTATTAATGTCAAATCCATTCTCCTAATGGTTACTTTTGAAATAGTTATAGCATTGATGTAAATGATGGTTTTACTTAGGCTTCTCTTATTTTAGATGCCTGTGTGTATATATGTACACACACAACATGTAAAGTGTATCAGGAACAAATTCTGCCCCCCACTTTATTTAATCTTGACAACTGATACATCTGTTTTAAATGTACAAAATCTCTAGTTGAATCACTATTTAACTTCCTACCCCTATCTACTCTCACTGTTTAAAAATTTAAAACGAAAGAAAGAAAGAAAGGAAAGAAAGAAAGAAAGAAAGAAAGAAAGAAAGAAAGAAAGAAAGAAAGAAAGAAAGAAAGAAAGAGAAAGAAAAACAGAAAACAGAAAAGATAAAAAGTAGATCCAGGGGAAAACTACCAGGAGACTATTTCCAACAACAGATGACTCAACTAGCACCTGAGAATTTGTTGTACTTGTGTGTGCCGAGGTTCTGAACTTCCTGTTTCAATAAAATACCAAACAAGTTGTGTTTCCTTTACAAATAAGCTATTACATCAAGCCCTGTTCCTATAATTTCAGGGTTTTGTCTCCATTCCAACATTTTCTTTGGCAAATGTAGAAACATTCTAATTAAAGTGGAGAGGAAAACAAGCATCATTCATCACGATAAGAATAATGCACAAAAGAACATCCTCGTTTTTTCCTTCTTTCGCTAAGTCGTGCTCTACTTTAAACAGTTTGGGGACTGGCGTCACTTAGTCCCAGACTAATTCCTAGGTAATGACTGAAAGCAGGCCTGAGTCACTTGGAAAAAAATAAAAAATTCCACAGGTATCAATAATTCCTGTCACAAGTTTAACATTCTCTTAAAAATATCCTTCCGGGCCAGAGAGGAAGGCATTCCTTTAGGTAATCACGTAACAACATCGAGGATCAAGGTTTCTTTTCAAGATCTGGAGATTAGAAGAGGCCTTCCTATTTGGGAGCCTGCAAGCCTGAGTTGAAAGGAATATTCTCACTTCCCAAGAGATCTCCAAATGTCCACTTTCATGAGAACTTTTGAAAGCCTTATATTTGCGCTAAGAAATACCATCTGAACAGGTTTAACGTGTTTCAAATATATGTTTGAGTCAGAAGTCATCTGGATCTTCTGGTTGCCTGCGCCCTGCCACCGCCCCTCCCTGCTTCCGCCCCCGCCCGTTACACAAGGGTGTGTGCAATCCACGGTGCCACTGTATCTATGTGGTATGTGTGTTATGTCAGGCTTCCAACAAGAGCCAGAGCTCCTTTTCTTTCAATTTTAAAGCACTGTATTTTGGAAAATTTGGAAAACCAAAATTTGAAATGTACCCACAGGAAACCTGCAGGAAGAAATGGTCAGTTCTGGGAGGTACAAGGCTTCTCCGGTCTCATCTACGGGTGCTGAGAATTCTTTCAGGTTCCAGTTAGGTTGTTTTGTTTTGTTTTGTTTTGTTTTGTTTTCAGTTACAACAGGCAAGAGAGACCCCACCCTGAGAGCACGCTCCTTCTTCTCTAAGGGATACACTGCAGCGGCAAAAGACAAGAACGCATCCCTCCAGTCGCGTCACCTGCAGCTTCCCTGCTTAACCCTGTGCACTGACACCCAGGCGTTAGCAGATACTGGCCACAGAGACTGGGTCGTGGGGGGTAAATAGCATCAATTACCTTTCAAAGACCTTCCTGACAGTTGAGGAAGAAAGCCCTGCTTTCACTCAGTAGAACTGACCTTTGAGGGGAGTCTTTCTTGGGGGCATGTACCCTCCAGCTCACCACTTTCTCCGCTTAGATGCTCTCCAATGGGATACCCACAGGCATCTCAAGGTCAGGCACCTGGTTTCCTTTCCTGTCCCCTGGGTATCAGAGGCTGGGCACCGAGCTCTCTCTAGTGTCGGGGTCTTCTGTTTGGCCTCCCAAGTTTAGACCCTTCCATTCCCTCCAGGAGCTCTGCCACTGACAGGGACTCTGGGCAGACACACTCTCCTGACCCTGACCCCCCAGGCTAGCGTGGGAAGCCACTATCATCTCTCCGAGGTGCACACCTTGTGTCCAACAAAGCACTTTGTATCCCCTCCTTCCTGTCCCTCTGCAAATTCTGTGCCCGAGGACATTCTCATTTCATTGTGGGGGACTTAAGTGCAACTTCACACTTCCAGACGTGCTAAGCTAATGTTGGCTGGAGAGCCACCTGGAAATGTGACAACTGATTCAGCAGCACAACAAGCATTTACTATGTGTAAAACTGTGCAAAAGTGCCAGGGGAAGAAAGACCAAAAGGCTCAGAACTTTGCCTCCAATGAGCTCCTGTTTCTTCCAAAGAGACGAATGAATGGGAGTAAACACCCATCTAATGTGGCAGTTATGTGGGCTCGCTAAGGGATAATATAGCACATTTAAGAAAGCAGGGAGTTCAGAAATAGTAGAGTCGCATCACAGATTGGGAAAAGTCTTGAAGGCTTTGTTGCCAGGAACAATTTGGGGAAGAGAGAGCAGCTCCTTTTTCACTTCCTCTCGCCTGCAGACACTGTACCTCGCCTGGCTACCATGTTGTGCCTGCAGCCGTGGCTCCCAGGGAGGGCTCCCAGAATCCCAACTGGCCTCGGGGAAGTTCCAGCTAAGGGTAAACTCTAGGCCCCAGGGCTGTTAGTTGGTATTTATCTCTGGCATCACCAGAACCAGCTGGCACCTGTAACAAGCAAACCAAGCCCACCTTCCATGTCAGATGCAGCCCCTGAAAACCAAGCAGTCAGTCCTTGCTCTTAAGTCTCCATTCGAGAGCTAACTCTACGGAATCTCCTCCTAGGGGTACCTGGGTGGCTCAGTCAGTTAAGCATCTGCTTTTGGCTCAGGTCACAATCTCAGGGGCCTGGGATCGAGTCCTGCCCCAGGTTCCTGACTCAGTGGGGAGCCTGCTTCTCCCTCTCCCTCTGCCTGCCACTCCCCCTGCTTGTGCTCTCCTGCTCTTTCTCTCTCTCCCTCTGCCAAATAAATAAGTAAAATGTTTTTTAAAAATTAAAAAAAAAAGAATCATCTCCTAGACATTGAATGTCCACCTGAGGCACAGGAAGAGAACGGTAAGAAACACTGTGTATTGCTTCTGGGCCTTTCCTTCCACATTCTACTCTCTTAGCAGTGATGATGGTGATGATCATCCACTGGAGCCTCTCTGGGCATCTGGCACACTGCCCGGGGTGGATGCTGACACAGCCGTCCATTTAGTTCTCCAACAGGTAAGATGGTCACCCTCATTGGGAGAGGGGAGTGATGGAAAGTGCCTGGAGTCACACCCAGGAGCTGAGAGGACCAGGGTCCAGCCTCAGCGAGCTCAGCCCCATGCTCTCGACCATGGTCCACCATTGCCACTCTTCTACCCTCCAGCCTAGAGAGTTCTTCCAGGTTCTTTGTGGATTTAATTTACCTGTGGAACCACGCTAAATGCCAAATCTTACCAGATCACCTATATAGAGCCTTCCACATTCTTTTATTCCCCCAGATATGTGTAACTAACCTATGAAAACTGTCTATATTTAGGTGGCCCAATGGGATGTCTTGATAAACACATGCACTGACATGATCACCCAGGCAAGCTAATTAATACATCCACAACCACACAGATACTTTTTTTTTTTTGGTGGTAGTAAGAACACTGTGGAATTACTACTTATTCTTTATCTTTTGTTCTCCTCCATTTTCACAGTTGGACCTTGGCTGTGTCACTGTTGATAATGATTATTATTTTCCACTGCAATTTATCACCTTTTCAAAAAGCTGTGCATTCCAGCACCTCAGGGGGTGTGCTGGCATTGGTCTGGCTGGGTTGTTTTGGGTCTAACTTGGCATCTACTCTGGTCCAGACTCTGCAGTGCCCACTGGGAACACAGCATCAAAGGCCACAATCCAGTTTCCTGGGAATCATCCCAGGGGCCCCCGTCTGTAGCCACATGTCCACATAGCTGCTGACTTCTGGCTTCCTTCTTCGCCCCTTCTAAGGCACTGGGTCAGGTAGTGCTCCAGTGCCTAGACTTTGGCTGCTGCGTGCACAGACACATCAGCACCTAAATCACAAGCAATGGAGCCGACTGTCCTCAATGATGGTGTAGCTGTCCTCAGTGGATAAATACTCTCAATTTCTTCAATGCTTACAACCGGTGCTGATGGAAACAAGTGGCCCACCGCCCTGTACAGGCACTCCAGAGCTGGCCAGGCTACATCACATCCTTTCCTCTACCTTCCAAATGAGGAAACTCAAACCCAAAGCAATAACTTGTAAAAGGCACAGTTCGGCTGGGGGCAAGGGTAAGATGTGAGCCTAATACAATTATGAAATAACTTCCAGGATCCTTTTGATTTAGACAAAAATGTGTCATTCGTGGCTCAAGTGTAACACACAGAGAAGCAGCACAGAGCGGGTGCTCGATATAGGCTTCTGAATCAATGAATCATCTGTATCTTACCGAGGAGGGACTACAGATCCAAATGCAGGGCAGTTTGTCTACAGTCACTAAATCAGCAACAGGCCTGTCCTCGGCGCATCTGTTTTGGACAATTCTATTGTTCTGAGATTTACAAAAGGTTCTTTGGTGAGACAGAAGTTAAAAATAGTTTAGAAAAACTTAGTTCTTAAAAAAAAAAAAGTCTTAAGGGGCACCTGGGTGGCTCAATGAGTGGAACATCTGCCTTGAACTCAGGTCCTGGGCGCTGGTGCCGGGATCGAGTGCCACGCGGGGACCCTTCTCAGCAGGCAGCCTGCTTCTCCCTCTGCCAGCTGCTCCCCCTGCTTGTGCTAACTCTCTCTCTCTCTGACAGATAAATAAATGTAACCTTTAGGGGGAAAAAAAAAAAAAAAGGATAAGACCATTCTGGAGCCACTGAGGAGAGGGAGCTAAGAGAGTTTGGGCCCCTCTCCAGGCTCATTCTGACATTCGAGGTAGAACGTTACAACTTTACTTCTGATGCATTTATGCCTCATGATCCTTCTCTCTGTAATCTCGGGGACCAGCGATGCGGTTGGAGGCCAATGCCATCTTCTCCTGCAATCTCGGCCAGAGGACATTGAGCTGCTCAGGGTCCTACTTCTTTCTTCTCCAGAAAAAATGCACTCCTGTGTGCTCCCAACAACTTTCTCCAGGAAGCCGGTGAAAACTCCACAGCTGTGGCCCCATCACTGAGCATTGTGGTCCCTCCCTTTGCAACTCTCCTTGCCCCCTCCAGCTGGGGCATGAAGCAGCCTGGCAGGGACAACTGTCTGTCCCAGCACTGACTACGACAGAATGTGCGTTCACGTCAAGGAGGAAAGAGAAGGTAGGGAAGCTATCTGTGGCCCAGCAAGCCTTCGGTCTGCCTGTAGATTGCATGGGGTACGAGCTAGCTAGGGATTGCCACGTTCACAAGAGAAGAAAGCAATGAACACAGCCCTGCTCTATTCAAATGACTACAAATTTGGCAAGAGAAAAACCTTCACTAGGGAAAGGCAATCTTTGCTAGACAGGGCTATGCAACAATTTCATAGCATTACCCAGACTCCTAAAAATATCCTCGCAGCATCCCTCATACCTGGATTTATAAAGGTGCCTGAGACCATTTCTCAATCTGAGCTAGGACAAAAATCCCTCAATAAAACATAGAATCTTAACCTCAGCCTTGAGGCAGCAATTTGAGAAGACTGGAATAAAATTATTTGTTTATTTGAAAGAAAAAAGAAGAGATAAAAACAAGAGCCTAGGTCTCTTAAAATAAACAAGTACAGCCCAAACATTAGAATGACTTTGATTCAAAAAGAGACAAGAGGGAAATGGACACCAGCAGGAAAACCATTATGTGTTTGACTTAAGAGCAAATGGGATTTATAACACATCTTTACACCCAAGGAATGTGGTCTGCTGTAAGCAAGAAGCAGAAGCAGGAGGGAGGTGGCTTCTTGGCAGAGGTCTCCTCTGGGTGGGTGGAGGTGGGACGGCACAGTGTCAGGGTTCAGAGCCCTGAGAGGGAGTCACTGCCCTGTCCTGTAAGGCCACCAGCCAAGCTCTGAGTGGGACTGAACCGAGCCACTGCCCCTCTCCTGGGACCAGAGATGTCCCCAGAGGCACCGTTAGGCTCACTGTGCTCAAAGATGCTGTTACAGTGCGACTGCATTTTTTTTCTTTTTTAAAGACTTTATTTATTTATTTATTTGACAGAGAGAAACACAGTTAGAAAGGGAACACAAGCAGGGGGAGTGAGAGAAGGAGAAGTGGGCTTCCCACCAAGCGGGGAGCCCGATGCCGGGCTCCATGCCGGGACTCTGGGATCATGAGCTGAGCCAAAGGCAGTCGCTTAACGATTAGCAGGCACCCTGTGACTGCTTTTGAAATGACTTTAAATACTTACAGCTGTGACCTCTCACCCCTTGAGGTGCTTGTCATCCACGGGGAGCCACCCAAATGCCTTCCAACATCTCCATTCATCGTCACAGCAACCTTGTGAGGCGGGATTATCATTCCCACTTAACAGATGGAGAAACCGAGGCTCAGAGGAACCTCTTCCATTTTCTAGGAAGCACTACCATCTGCATTCCTGCCTGGCAACATTTTACTCCAAACTAGTGCCCCTCATTGCTATGCATGAAAACTTTCTGTTTAAAAAAACACATAAAATTATGTGATAATGGGCAGACTCAAGATTGCTGGTACCTTCAAGTGAGGGGAAGGAATATGGAATCAGGTAGAGAGGGACATAAAGGGAGCTTTAACTCTATAATATTTTGTAAAATTTGCGATGTTTTACTTATAGAAAGCTCACAAAAAATGGAAGCAGTGATCATGAAATATTAAGATTTCATAAAGCTAAATGGCAGACTTGTACTGTATAGTAATTCCTCTTCCCCACAGCTCAAGATACTTCATCAAATATATGTATAAAGGAAAAAAATTATGAATTTTAAAGAACATTTCCCAATACTCTAGAAAAGGTTCACACAGCTTTCTTTTCTCAGTTTGTTTCATAGAATTTTCTCCCAACTTCTGTCCCATAGATTCCCCCTGGCATTTTATCATGAAAAATTTTAAACATACAGCAAAGTTAAAAGAATTTTACCATGAACACAAGGTACATATGTATGTATGAAGATACACGCATAGAATCACTTCCCTCTGTTTCTTTTGCATTTTAATATACAGTTTGCCATGGGCCAAATTAGGAACCAAGTGGGTTTCAGACTGAGTTATCCCTAGCATAATTTGAATGCTCTTCTATTCAAATACAGTGCAGAAGCTACGAGTCTCTTGATGCCACTTCTATAAAATCCAACCCCCAAACTTCACAATAACACTGAAGCAGGAGGCATCAAAATTGTTTCTCTAAGTGTCATATAACCTAGAATACAGTATACATCTCTAGTCTGTTCCCCAACTGACAAAGCAAGCTGGAAAGAAGATAGCAAAGATGTTTCTAAAGGGCTCTTAAAACATCGCTGAGTTTATGAACATTCAGGGTTTTTAAAACCGGGAGGACAGAAGACAAAAATACCTGTTAGCCTAACCATGCATCCCGCACAAGGGGCGATTTCAATGAGGAAAGCCTATTATTTATGTAGAGACTGGCTTCATGGACTAGCAGAGGAAATCATTGTTACCAGGGTTGATCATTCAACATTTGATCATCTACACGCACCATATGAGATCAAGACCTTCAGGGTCAGTTATGACATAACCCAGAAAATAGTAAGCGCACTTACTACAAAGTGTAGGCACACAGCAGTCAGCACACTGAGCGAGGTGGCCCTGGGGTGGGCAGGCCTGAAACGGAGGCCAGGCTTCAATGGCCCGTGAGGGAGTCACAGGCTGCACAGCACCCATCATCTGAACACCTGCCTCGCAGGATTACTGGAGGAATGACTCAGTTAATGTATGGGAATAAACTCTGGAAACTCTACACCACACTTTAAGGTTTACATTTTTAAAAGTGTCTTGAAAAGTTATCTATTCATGCAAAGAATGAACAGGCAGACTTTCACGGAAGACACGTGAGGAAGAGGTCTTTCCCATCGTTCACTTGGAGAGAGGAAAAGCCACCGACAGGAGCATCCCAGGCTCTTTGGCACCCAAGTCTTCCCCTGTGTTCCTGAGCTCCTCTCTCCTACCTAGGATAAGTTATTGCTTCTGACAAAGTCTCCATACAGATTGGAACCCAAAATGCCACAGAAGAAAGACCAGTTTCGGAGCCACATTCCAGATTAAGTCCCTTGTCAGTAGGAACCCACAAACCATCTCCAGTGGCTACAAGTTTGAAGAGCAGCCAACCTCTCCTGCTTCCCACTCAGGATGTCTTGCTTTCTATGTTCACTGCTTCATCTTTTGCTACTTTGGCTAATGACATGTTTCAGAAAACAAAACCAAATGTGTTTCGCTCTCTTCACGCATGAAATGATATGGGCTGATGAATATTTAAGACAGAGTGCTGTTATTCCCTCCTCTATCGCCCCAGCTTTATTTTTCATTCTTATTTCTCCATATAATTATTACACAGTGGGAACTTTAATTTTCTCTGCTAAAGTTAGAACGCACTCCCATGCTATTGAAAATTCTCTGTAAAAGTAATTTTCGACTCTGCACCATTTACTGGTACTTCTCGCACTGCAGCTCTATTCCTCACCCCCCCACACACATATATTTTTTCTAGCATGAAGAACTTTCTCATCCAGAAATGTTTAAAAAGGAAGGTAGCATTTGAAATGCAACAGAATGAAATAATGTGTGGGGACAATATGTCTTTTTCGGGCATGTCTTTTAGATATGTTAAAGGAAAAATAGCTATTTTTGAATTGATACTTGTTTATTATTTTTACTTCACTAAGCATAGGTATGGCTAGAATTATTCACTGTATATTGCTGCCTCTTTGCATCTGGGCTTTAGGACAAGTAAGATATAAAGGCATTCAAATGGCTACACACTAGTTTAAAAGTTAATAAATCCTTGATGTTGTGCATATAACTTATGCAGTGGCCACGAACAACACAGCAGCATTGGAAGAGGACTTGGTCCATTTTGGCGGACGGGATATGGGGTTTTATCTGTTCCTCTTGCCCAGCTTAGTAAAGCTCTACCTCCAGATGGAAGATCAAAGTGCCTGGCACATAGTAGGTACTCATCAAAGTTTTGTTTCCTTTTCCTCCCCCACCAACTTGTCTTCCTGAAAACAAAAGCTTTGTTGTTCAGGATTTCATCATTTCCAGATGCCTGCTCTTCAAATGACATCCACAGCAATACACACTGATGTCACAAAGCCTGGAATTTCTGGTGGGAAATCAGCAGTAGATGAACTCACTGGATACTAAGATCCTGTTTTCATGTCAATATCCTTAGTAATAAAATATGAGGAAAGAGAGGAAGTATAACATATAAATAAATATTCCTTATTCATTATCACAGTCTCAATTTATGCTGAAAAAGATTCTCATAAACTGAGGTATCAGCTCTTCTCCAAGAAGGGGGGGACCATACTTAATAAGTGAAAAAATATGTCATTAAAGTCTGAGTTCTTCTATAAAACAAATTTATTTATTTCTGTGTCACTGCATTTCTCTAATATCCATTGCTATAAAACAAATCTGCCTTCTCTGAGACAACAGGATGAATATGTTCTGGGAAAATTCTGGTTGGTGAATGTATCTTCTAGGTATTTGATGATTTTATGCTTTAATTTTCATATATCCATTATTTAATAAAAAACTACTTATAAAAGTCTATTTTCACTGTTTACCATTTTATTCTTTTAATATAATTTCTGTCTGTTTACACTTTGGATCATTTTTGTCCTCATGCTGTGGAAGTAACAACTCGACAGTAAACTGTGAAATCTCCCATTCAAGTTTTCCCATCAGAATGGGGACTCCAGTCCGCCCATCACAGCACTAGCAGAAGGTGCAGAGCACAGCCTTGGACAGGGAGGTGGGCAGGAGGCAGAAAGGTGAGCAGAGGGTCTGACTAAGACTCAGAGGTGTCCTGGATCGGCCAGTAGTGCATGAACACAGCGCAGTGATGGGCACTCACTGACGGCTGTGCTCAAGGTCCATTCAGCAGAGGGTGAGAGTGTCAGGGCTCAGAGTGTTTCTGTCCTCCCAAGCAATTCAGGGCCGGCCCAAGTGCACACATCCCATCGGCAAACTGGTCAGACCACTTTCTGAAGGAGAGAGTCTGGTCAGTTTCCAAAGAGCTTATCACATTATTGCTTCCAGCCACAGTCTGTATTCCAAGGCATGTTCTCATGAACGTAATTTTCTTTTCAGAGCTTTCCTCTTTTTCTCTCTTTTCTTTTCTTTTCTTTCTTTTCTTTTCTTTTCTTTTCTTTCTTCTTTCTTTCTCTTTCTTTTCTTTCTCCCTCCCTCCCTCCCCCTCCCTTCCTTTTTTCCTTCATTTTTAGTAGGGTAAGTGAATTTTTAGCTCTTGCTCCAGTATAGACTGACCAGTTCATGGTTGGCCCAAACCTCCTGGCTGCCAACCATAAAGTGGCCAACTGCTGCAGCTCCAGCTGCCTCCTCAGAATGATAAATGAGGTGCACACCATTCCTGATTCCAGGTCAGCACAGGTGACAAAGAGAAGTGTACCCTGTCATATGCTCCTGGGGATGGCTAATTCATGGCCTTTTGGTGGAGTGTATGCCTGAGCTCTCTGCATAGGGTCTCCACAAGCATCTGGTTATTGACCAAGGCCCCCGTGCAAGTAAGTATGCATTCTTATCAGGAAGTTCCGGGCTGCAGCCTTATCACTGTGAACTTTTAAGACGATAATAAACCAACCAGGCCCCAAGATTGCCATTCTCCTGAAAAATTACCACATGATGTGTAACTATATACAGATATATGCCAAAAATCATCATCAGATTCATAATAATCAGCAACTAGAAACAATCCAAGTGTCCACCAATCGCCAAATGAGAAACAAATAATATTCTGTATCCTGAGTGCGGTGGTGATCATAGAATTGTATCCAGTTGCCAAAAGTCATGCAACTATTTACAGAAAGTGGTGCATTTCATTGTATGGAAATCATACCTCAGTAAGGCTGGGAGAAAAAAAATCATGAGCTGAAACAAACAACAAACAAAATCTAAACCAGAAGTAGATCTTGTGATAGCAAAGTCGAGTTGGAACTTAAATCTGACTGAGTTAAAAGTCAGTTCAGAGTGCTCTGTATTTGCCAAACTTCAGTGAGTCATTTTTCCTTTCAACTAGTTTTTACAAAAGAAAGAGGCATTGTAGAGACTTCTGGTCTATATAATTCAGACCACCACCAGATGGGCAAGCCTGCTCCTACCAAATCAATACACATCACAGACAACAAAAATCACTGGCTATTGCCAAACCGAAAACTTGAAACAGATGTCCCCAGCCCGGAATGAAAGTGTTGGGTGTCCCAGAAAGGAAAATTGGTGGTCCCAGGGCTCCTCACCAAGAAAGGCCACTCCCCTGGCCCTCCCGTTGTCAGTGGGAATATTTCTGTCAGGCATGAATCACCACAAGGGATTTCAAGTCAGGATGCATTTGATAAAGGAGGTTTGTGTAAGCATGGTGTGCTACCTTCGCCCAAGCCACTTGTGACTTCCAGAAGGCATGTTTCCAAATCTCCTATCCCTTCCACCCACCCTGAACAGTCCTGCCAGATTCATCCCACTAAAACTCGTACATTGGTTTGCAACAGCCCCGCTGCCCACAGCCATGGACGGCTCCACGGCTGAGTAATCCATCTTCCTTTGCCACATGTATCCCTGTCCCTTGATCCATAATGGAGTGTGCATGGTTTCATACTGCCCTGGACTTTTCTCGTTTGCCTTTACTTTGTTCCCTTGGCCAGAAATCCCCCAATATGTGTATTTCTGATGCCTGTGACTGGCCTGTTGTCAGATACCCGGTGACTGCTGAATGAGTGGTGGGCTGGTTCTAAATGATGCCCAAGGCCTGAACCCTGTGGATCTCTGCACAAGGACATCATTTACAAGGAAGAGCATGTGGCAGACGGGGTGGGGGTGGGGGGTGTTCTAGCAAGGAACCCCCAGTGGTAAACGACAGCCCCAGGATTGTACCTTTAAAGGCTAGCAGATAGCAGGGAGTATACTTGGGCAGGTAGGACAAACTCTCCTCTCAGAGAAGCTTGAGAAATCTAGTCAGTCCCAGATGTATTTTTGCCCAACCATTGTTTTGAGGAAGACTCTTGGAGTTAATGCTACCAGTGAACTTGTGTTAACTTAAAGATGTGCAGTAGAACCTCATGCCTTGACCACTGTTGGCCAGCTTTTTGTGTGTGTTTGTGTGTGTGTGTGTGTATTGTTTTGTTTTGTTTTTTCAAAAATATGCTCTGTAGTCCCATGACAACTGGTCATCGAGAAAAAACTATAGACCAAGGTGTTTGGCTACTGGGCTTTATTTTATAAAAGAGGAGGAAATGGTAGTTAAATGTAATCTCTCTTTTTGTGGGCAACCCAGAAGGGGGGCATTTAAGTGTGCACGAGAACCCAGACAAGAGGCATGAGGTGGAAGTGATGCCTGCTGTCATAGATGAATTTCAATAAAGGAGAAAAAAATTCCCACATTCTCTTACTTTGTGACATTCAGAAAGACAAACCTGGGGGGCTGGGCAGGAAATGCTTCCAGAGCATCCTATTCATGTGACTTATTCACGTGAGAAATGGAGGTGGAAGGCAGGGGTAGTTGGAGGCTCTGGCTGGGATGAGCCAGCATGCAGGGGAGAGGCTCTGGGACAGCTGTGGCTGTGCCGGGTCACACTTCCAGCTGTGGTGACCACAGTCAGATTCAACTTCCCGGTAGCATTCACCCAAACTGTCTCATTTAAACAGGAAGCTCGCGGGACAATTGCAGGACACAGTGCTGTGGTGGACACAGCCCCTGCCTCACTTGTCACTCCCACGGCAGCCACCCTGGGTCCGTGCTCCTGACACCCATACCGCCTTTCCCTGTGGAGTCCCAGGCAGGGACAAGAGCTTTCTTTGCCATAGGAAAATTCAGAAACTGGAGAGAGAGGGTTTACTCGTCTGAAAACACTAGAGAAATCGAGTTTCACCTCCAATACTCGAAGTTGACCTGCTGGAGGACAGTTTAATTCATGAAATGCTGCCACTCTGTGCTTCCAAGAATACTGGAAATGGCGGCGGGGGGGGGGGGAAGGGGAGTAGAGAGGAAGAGGGGTTTTATCTATTGATTCCAGTGGCTCTGAATCATATTTGCCAGTTAGACTCAGAAAGTTCCTTATATTTTCTTTGGACTTTTAGAGTCTCAGGAATTTCTGAAATTGTCACCATTTTGCTCTCTGCTCATCAAATGTGGGGTAACTGTAACTGGGGAACATGGCTGGCCCAGAGTGTTCAGCTCCCCAGAATGGCTGTATCTCATTAGGATATCACTGTGTTTGGAGAATGCCAGCAGGACTAGAAAATTTTATTTTAAAGTCACTTTAAAAAGTCACTACAAATTATGTTGTGTATTGTCAAATTTTGGAAAAGATTAAGTGACGCTGTGGCCAACATGGAGAGATGTTTTATAAGATAACTCTGGTTTAGAATGGTCTGAAAGAGTGTGGCCTGGGACGGGCTGTGTTCTGGTGGTAAGTTATTACAGATGGGCAGTGTGTCAGGATATGCATGCAAAAGGATGGGGATAGAGAAAGATTATAATAAAATAGGATTAGTCTGGTAAGACTTTCAATAATAATCTCCATCTGCTACGTCTCCCTCTAAATCCACTGAAATATTTTTGTGGGTGATTCTGTTTGCACTAACTTCTAATGTTTTATGGTTTACTAAACCCTAGGTTGTGGTAGGAATACAAACAGTAGGAAGAGGAAAGATTCACATCTCAGATGAACTTGAAAGGTCCTTCCCTCCCCAACATTCCAATTCTGTAGTGTTAGTTTTACAGTGTGTACTGATTCTCAATTCAATTTTGTAATTTTTTATTACAAATTCAACATACAAATATGAAGGTTTCAACTTCAGACAAACCTGGGACTTGGCTAGAGTGTCTGAGAAATGACTGTGGCAGGAATGTCGGAAGGTTTCAAGGGGATCAGACCCAGTGCTAGTCTGGCCAAGTAACCAACACAGCAAGTCCTGCCAAGTGGCCAAATGCACCCAGCAGACTAGTGGGAATTTCAAGGTCTAATCAAGTTTATACAATAAACCTTGAGAGACAGCAAGCAAACCCAAGTCCACCCAACTGGAAATAGTAAAAACTCAAAATTTAGGACCACAAAAAGTCCATGCAAAGTGCCAAAGATGATGATCCTAAAAACCAATCAACCAACCAACCCTAATAACAGCCTAGAGTAAAGGGCCTCCAAGACAATGACTCTGCGTGTGACCACCTCTCTGGGGTCAGGTTAGCCCACTGGCCTTTTCTACAGAATAACCCACCTAAGATAACTCTAGAGCAATTTTAAAACGCCAAAATAATCATTGCTGCCCAAAGGTTGATTTCTTGCTCATTCCCAGCTTTCTGCAAGCTAGCTTCTTGCTTCTCTCTTACATGACTTACAGGTTTCTTCCTGAGAACTCTCGGTCTACCTCACTCCTGCCCTTCACCCAGGCATTGTACGCTGAGAGATGGGATCCCACTACATAGGTCAGCTCCTACTTGCAACTTCTTTTATTCCTTTAGCCAGATTCATTTTGTAAGGACTTTTCATTCTTAACAATATGTACAATTCATATTTACTTACATAATTAAATTTTATATTTGTTACTTATTAAATTCACACACAGAATATGTGTGTGTGTCTATCCCCTCTGCTAATACAACATGTATGTCTCATGACAGTAGGGGTTTTATATGTCTTACTTACTGCTACGGAGCCACTTAGTGCCTTCCAGATACACAGATGTGTTTAATAAATATTTATGTGTGTTCATGCATATTTATAACATCTAAGGACCCTGTCACAGGGCATGCAGCCTGCTCCTGGTCTCAATTCTTTCTCATTGTATCATGCTTACAAAAACTGCTGGGTACCTAATAGTTAGCAAGACACCATGCTAGGCAAGATGAAAGGTGACATTTCACTGAGGATTTCTGTTTACTACACAACGGTCCTGGGTCCATGGCTCAGTCTCAATCTGATGAATACCCTAATGCGTAGAGAGTAAAGTGCAGACCTTCAGAGTGAAAGAGACTTCTCCTCAAGGATCATGGCCCTCAGAAAAAACTTCATGGAAAAACATTTTACGGTGAAAAAATAGAACTTTAAGGGATGAGGGAGGCTTTAGAAGCAGAGAGCCTTACGGGGGCCAAAAAACTTTCAGAAAGACGAGGAGGGACAAATACCACAGAGATGGGAAGCGCCACGCTTTCTGAGAACCACAGTGTTTGTGATGGGGACACAGCAGAGAGGTAAATGCCTGGAGATAGCCACACTGCGAAAGGTCCCCCATGATGAGGATTGGGGACAACAGTGCCCTTGGAGGGAGGAGGGCAGGCAGTGAGCAGCACATGACAGGGGACAGAGGCCGGGTCTCGGTGCTTTAGTCCCTGTGTTGAGTGGTAAGTTCAGAGTATTTATTAAATAAATTTTAGTATTAAAAGACAAACAGGCAAAAACAATCCAGTGATAAAAGAAGGCCATGTGGAGAACACTAAAGAGGGACTGTCCTGAATCAGGATTATGTGTAATCCGACTGTGAGCATCTGAGGTTAAGGAAGTAAATATGCAGACGGCCTGGCTATTTGCTTTGGAGTCAGGTTGGGGTTTGGACTCTAGTTCTGCAAGGTCAGTTCACGTCACTGGAGTTCACTTTCTTCAACTGTGAACCTGGGTCTCCTACCTTGAAGAGTCCTTATGCGGCTGGAAAGAGTGAATGGAAGGGAAGGGGCTGATTAACCCACCACCCAACAGGGAGCGTCTATGGAGTCCATTAAGATGCAAAGCATTATTCCAAGTACTTCCCATACACAGTAATGTACAGCTACTGTGCTGACATTAGAAGGGATGGTGGGGGCGTCTGGACCCACACCTCCCAGCTCCCACTCAGCCGTGAGCTACACCATACCTTCCCACTCCACCCTGAGCCCAGGGCTGGAAGCTACCCAGCGTGGGGAGGAATCCCATCATAGCCAAGGCTCACCAGTTTAGAAAAGTTCCAATATAATTTAAAATTTTCCAAAACCATTGAAAATCATATAGTAAATACTGAACCACACATAACTTGGGGTGTTTTCTTCATATAACTGACTTCCTTGTAGGAATGTCTAGTAAGAACCATCAGAAGATGCTGTTGTTTTCACATGAACACAAGCAAGGGGAGTGAGAGAGGGAGAAGCAGGCTTCCCGCCGAGCAGGCAGCCCGATGCGGGGCTCAATCCCAGGTCTCCAGGATCATGATCTGAGCCGAAGGCAGTCGCTTAACCAACTGAGCCACCCAGATGCCCCGATAAATAAAATCTTTGAAAAAAAAGAGCACAGTATATAATACATATGACATACAGCATATATGTTAATCACCTGTTTCTGTTATCACCAAGACTGCAGTCAACAGCAGGCTTCATTAATTAACATAATTAAGTTGCTGGAGCATCAAAAGTTATATGTGGGTTTTTGAATGCACAGGGTTCAGTGCTCCTAATGCTCTAATTGTTCAAGATTCAGCCAAACAGGTCTCTTTTAATGAGGGATGGATTTGGATTTGCTGCAAATTTCTACTTGTTATTCTGAAATTTGATGCCTTTGTACTATTTGTAACTGTGAAACCAAGAAAAGCAGTGGAACTTTACATGTGAATATCACCAAGAAGAGTAGAAGCGGGGGATAAAAGCAGTCATTCCCTGTCCTTCCCTTGGTTTTCTTTTTGATCATTAGCGTGCAACTTAAATATCTCCCTGCTGAGCAGAGAGCCCTATGCAGGCCTCGATCCCAACACTGAGATCATGACCTGAGCTGAAGGCAGAGGCTTTAACCCACTGAGCCACCCAGGCGCCCTATATACTGTGCTCTTACAATAAAGTAAGCTAGAGAAAAGAAAATATTATTAAGAAAATCATAAGGAAGAGAAAATGCATTTATAGTACAGTACTTATTGGAAAACAACCCACATATAAGTGGACCTACAGAATTCAAACCATTGTTGTTCAAAGGTCAATTGCACTTAATGGTTCTGGGTCACTAACACTCAATGTACAAAAGTATCACAAGTGTACAGCATATATCTATAGGAACAAGAACCAGAAGATGTGTTTACACAACATGCAAAGTAGCACAGTGGCCCCTGGGAAGTCACCTGGCCGTCTCACAACCTTGCTTCTTTGTGAATGAATGCCCTGAATCACTCTCCAGCTCTGAGGTCCTTTTAGTTTAATGTGATAAAGGGCCACAGGCTGGATCAAGAAAGTGCTAACACTTGACTTAATATCTGTTAATGTTTGAGTTATAATCAATTTACGAAGAGAAGTACTGGCGAATGTCACATGACTTCCGTAGGGTAGGGGAGACCTTTGTCTGTGGCTAGCTGGCCAATCGTTTGCTGAAACAATCCCAACCTTATGGGTCTGGGTGGGATGCAAAGCCACTTTCCCACCCTGGAGTCTGAAAATGCCAGATCATCACTTTCCCAGTTCACTTGGCTGCTAGGGCATGGGTAACCTGGGGGCTAAAATCTGACCCTAAAATCTGACTGAAAGAAGCAGGAATGGGGCAATGCTTTCTGGCGGAGTTGGTCAAGTTTGGTGGTACTGGCTGCAAATCTGGCTCTCACTGGGGGAAGTAACACCTCACCGGGTCAGTGCTGTGTGGGAATTATGAATGTGGTTTTGGCTACGTTGCATCATTATTATTGTAATTTTTTTGAACTACCTAATATCCTTTCATTATCAATTCCATTTCTCCATAAATCAGAAGCATCAGTTTCCTACACTTAGATAACTAAGGACTCTGGCCGTGACTGCTGGTGATTCCTGCTCCACGAACATAAAGACTTGTTGGATGCCCCTTGCTTATTAGTCTTATTTTTCTAAAACCATCTCATTATCTTATTTTCACAGGATAATCTGCAAACTACTTAGCATATACAATCAAGCATTAGATTACAGGGTCAATTTCAAGCCTGCAGTAACAACAAAAGCATGAAGAAAATGTCCCAACTCTACCTGTTAATCATATGCATAGGACTTCTCATAAAGAAGCCCAAGAACATTTTACTAGCTGACATACAACAGCCTAATCAGAGGGGGACACTGGGAGGACTGATGGTGTTCAATATCTATAGTTAGACCCACTGGGGGGTGGCTGCTAGCAGTTATTTCTCCAGAAGATGGATCTAAAATCTTATTCAATGAAAAAATAAATAAAATCTCATTCAATGAAGGAATCTTTGTTTGATCATTAGTCATATGGAGAATTGGACAGAGGAAGGGCAGTAATCTATGTACCAGATTCTGTGCCAAATACTTTGCCAATGTCACCAAATTCTCCAGATAACCCTGTCACAACTGTTCTCAAGTGAAGGAGGGAGTAGATCCTGTAGGAAGAGGCTGATGTCAGGTGGAACTGAAAGAAATGGAAGAGCTTCTCCTACCCTCGGAGGCAGCCCTGTCTGGGGCAGTTCCCAGTGTTCTGAGACACCCTTGGGCCAAGGAGAGCCTTGGAATTCCATCCTGGTTTGAAACATCCAGACCTGATGGCCCAGGCGTAGATTTGTTCTTGAAGAGCTGGCCCACAGCTAGGATTTCTGGGCCATTTCTTCACAAAACCCAGGCACTCTGCCCTGTGAAGTAGCTCCAGGAATAATCAAGTCTATAGACCAAGAAGTCAAACTGTATTTCCAGAATTTAGCCTATCTCCTAGGAGCTAGAGTGTGCAGTGTGGGGGACCAGCATCCGAGTATGAATCATGCCAGTCATCCTTCATCTTTTGCATTGATCTTCTCAGCTTCTTTTGAGAAGCAGTGCTTCTGCTCAGGCCCTGAAAGAGCCTGTTTCTCACTGAGAAGCTTTCTGATGTGTCTGCCTAGCCTCAACTCTCCCGTGTGGATGACAGTGTTTTTGAAATGGTCAGATACCATCCCTGGATTACAGATGTCCAAATATACATCTTACATGTAGAATTTTGATTGCTGACCAACTTACATTCAATTCTTTCTGTATTCTCTAATCTACTGGCATCTTGGTAGTAATGAAATAATCTATTCTGAAAAAGGAGAAAAAAGCCAATTACATAGGTTTAGATTATGTTTAGAAAAAAATAGTCAACAAGTATTTTTCTTTTAATTATTAAAACATTTTAAATATATCCTAAAAAGAAGAAAGAAAGAAAGAAAGAAAGAAAGAAAGAAAGAAAGAAAGAACAGGCCTAGAGAAGTTGGATATTAGCCCTTGTATTCTGAAAACAGGCATATTTTTGAGCCCTAAAAAAAGCACACTATGGAAAGGGGTTTCCCAAAGTTTTAGGCTTCAAGCCTTATTGTTTTCTCACTTTTCTTTTGCCAACTAAAATGTTGTTTAGAATTGATACTGGATAGCGAACAGCTGCAAGTTCTGGCTGAGTGTTTTCCTAGAAATACCAGTTCCAGAAAGAATTTCCACCCGTTTCCCTCTCCCATGAGCCTTCACAGGAGATCAAACTTTTTCTTCTCAGAGATCATGGTCTAAATGTTTACCAGGACAGTTGAGCGTCTGGGAAACAACACCAGAGCAGTATTTTTAGCTGTTGGTCAAAGGAGAGACCACTTCTGATCTACCCAGTGGGTGAGTGAGGTAGGAAAAGCCCCCATTTCCAATTCAGAAATAGAGAAGCTAGTCTGCCGTCTCATAGGAGGACACGCATGCAAAGAAGAATTTGTTCTCTCTGACACCCAGTCGAGGACAGGTCTGACTTTTCTTGGAGCTCCTTTTGGAGAGAGGTGAAAGACACAGACAGTGGATTAATTAGGCTCTGGATCACTTAGGTCCTATGCAGGAGATTAATGAGCATTCTCATCAGCTCCTTCCAGACTACAGGATTACTGATAATTCCTTAATTTGCATATCTTCTACGTCTAGTACAATGTCTTTCATTTGTTGAACTGAATAAGAGGAAACGACTGAAAACGGACAGGGTTATAATATTCTAGTACTGTGTTCCGTCACTTAGAACCTTAAACCTAACACTTAAACCTAACACAACCTTGCAGCTTGGGGGCATACCGACCATCATTCTGCCCTTAAAGAAGGGAAACGTGTTATCGTGGAAGATAACCACATGCCAAGCCCTTTGGCTTACAACACTGATCCAAAAGAAGGCCTAACCATGTTTTGAACAGGAAGGACAGAGTAAGTGTTGTTAGCACACAGCTCAACAGTTACGGTGTTTGGGGAAGGCTGCAAGGCAGCCACACATTTTAACACCCTCGCTAATGCTAATTTTGGGGGAAGCTGTATTAGTTTGCTGGCACAGCCGTGACAAAGTACCACACACTGAGTAGCTCTGACAGCCAAAATGTCTTCTGTCACAGCTCAGGAAGCTGAAGATCTAAGAGGACAGTGTCCACAGGCTGGTTCCTTCTGAGGCCGTAAGGAAGAATGTGTTCCAGGTCTCTCTCAGCTTCTGGGGGTTTCTGGTGATTTTGTGTGTGTGTGTGTGTGTGTGTGTGTGTGTGTGTGTGTGTGTGTGTGTGTGTCCCCAAACCTCCCTTTTTTTTTTAAGGAAACTGGTCATATTAGATTAGGGCTACCCTTCTACAGTGTGGAGTCACTAATGTAATTTAAATAACATGAAAGGTAACTAATTCTATTTCCAATGATGGATCCTATTTGCAAAAAAGGCCTGATTCTGATGTACTTGGGGTTAGGACTTCAATGTATGAATTTTTAAGGGAACCAATTCAACCATAGCAAGGCCCTCGGAGAAATGACAAATTTATAATAATAATTTAAAAAGTTACCTTGTTCCTAATTATATCTTGTAGATTTTCTTTTCCATCACTTGGCAGCATCTCATGGACACTACAAAGTAACTTGTTACAGACCAGCCTGTGTCTTCTTTCTGTACTCTCTACGTCCTCTAGAGCAAAAAACCTAGAGAACAGGGCAACAGGCCAGAATTCACAGAACTTGCCCCAGTGGAACTGTGGTCACAGGTCAAGGTTGATGAGAACACTCCACTATTTCACCTTACCTAGAAAAACCTAGATTTCTAGTTAAGATTTACATGATTTACGTAGCTGTTGTTTTTCATTATTTTCTATGCTATTTAATACTAAATTATTTAACAAAACTGGCACTGATACTGATCATAAAAATGACATCACACCCGAACATGCACATGTGCGTTCATCACCTCCCCGCCTTCATCTCCCCCTGGGCTCCCATGTGTCCCCATCCAGCCAGCTGCCATTATTCTTGACTCCTCCGTCTCACTCCTTTATCCAGTCTTGTTATTATCCTGTTGGTCATTCATTGGATTTTTTGAAACTGTAGCTCAGTGTCTTTCATTGGGGAAAATCTGCAAAACTGTCTGCCTTGTTCTCTATCCTCCACTCCTGAAATTCTACCCTTCAGGTCCCTTGCCTTCATTCCCAGGGCCCACCTCTTATCTCTCTGTGCTGGACTCTCAGATGAATTCCTCTGACTTATTTTTCACCTCAGTGAGTCTCTCTTCAGATCTTTAGATACATCTAAACTTTTTGATCTTAATAAAGTTCAATTATTATATTTTTTTATTTCATTAGTTTTTCTTTTTAAGTCTACCAGATTTTTTTTTTCTTTAGTGTTATGACCCTTTAAGATGTTTTCAAAATTTTATACCTTTAAGCATGGTAAGTGTTATGGGTTGAATTGTGCCCCCTTTCTCCCCCCCCACCCAAGATATAAATATTAACCTCAGATGTGGCCTTCTTTGGAAACAGGATTGTTGCAGATGGAACCAGTTAAGTTGAGGTCATGACAGAAGAGGGTGGGTCCCTAATCCAGCATGACTGGGGATATCACTGGAAGAGAGGCGAGTAAAGATTCAGGGACACACACACGAGAGTGACATGTGATGACCAAGGCAGACAATGGGGCTATGTGGTTGTAGTCTAAGGAGTGCCAGGGGTCATCAGCAAACCACCAGAAGTACACAGAGGCAAGGAAGGTTTCAGAGGGAGCGTGCCAACACCTGCTTTCCATACTTCCAGCTTCCAGGACTGTGAGACAATACATTTCTGCTGTTTTAGGCTCCCCAGTTCATAGAACATTGTTACAGCAGCCTGAAGAAACTAATCCAGCACATATGGGCATTTCATAAAGTGTGGCTGAGAGGTTCCATTTATAAAGTTCTTGCCAGTCTGCTTTGGCCATTTCTTCTTTCTGCAGACTTTTGCTAATGAGATTGTTTGCTTACATGTTCATTTATTCTTTTGAGTTACTCATTTTCTTTGTGAAATTATATGTAAGAATTCTTTGAGACTGGACAAAGGTGCATTTTTTTAAAAATTCTATTTATTTGAGAGAGACAGAGAGCACAAGTGGGAAGGAAAGAGAGAAGCAGACCCCCACTGAGCAGGGAGCCTGACAAGGATTTTGATCCCAGGACTGTGGCATCGTGACCTGAGCCAAAGACAGATGCTTAACCAACTGAGCTATCCAGGCTCCCCATGAAGGTGCATTCTTTTGGAAAGGATTTACTTCTGCTGCAAAGCTGGAGGCATGGAGGGTGGTTGAGATGGGTTAATAGCACTAGCCTTTAGAAAAATTCGCCATGACTTGAGGTTTTCTCCCACCACCTAATTTCCTCTATAAAACTAAAAAGAGTGCTCCTGAGGTTATGATCCTCAGGGATGGGCTCCTCCTTTCTGTTTAATGTCAAGTAGCATGGACAGGCTTCCTTCTGCCCTGAGCACTGCAGGCAGAGTCTTCTGGGGTCCCACATTCATGGAGGAGGTGCCTCTCAAACTCTCCACTGATGGGGCCTTTGTCTCCTCATCCCACCCACCTGGGCCCTGAAAAGGGAGGCTCAGATTTGCCATTTACCAAATGCTTTGGGGGCAAATCTGTTGCATATTCCACTTGATTTCCTTGATCTGTGGCTCCACTTAAATTTGGGTCTGATATTTTTCTATTATCTTGTCATTTCACCAATGCCTTTTAAATGGTCTTTAGATCATTTCACCCAGCATCTTTAGTTGTTTTCAGTGGAGCAGTCAACCCCAATAGCAAACCAGTGCCACACCTGGAATCCCCATTGCCCATCAATCTACAGGTCTTGCTGACTGTCCCTCTCAAGTCTTCTCAAGCTCCACAGTGATGTTCTAGTTCAGACTCTGTGACATCTGAGCTGCTTGGCTCTTCTCATCTCAATCTCTTCCAGCCTCTCCTTCACCCAGCACTGCAGGGGCCTTTCAAAATCAGACCAGTCTACTCCCTCTGCAAAACACGCCCTTGGTTCCAGATTCCATCAGGGTGAAGACCGAACACCTCAGCCCCACTCCTCAGGAGCTGGTTCTGGGCTGGACCTCCAAGTTCACAACTTCCTTGCACCCTTCTGAATCCAATAATTTCCTCTTCAGTTTGTGATCTCATACCTTACTACACATTCTCAGCTTACAGTGTCATTCCCTGCACTTTTGGTCACTATTTTGGAAGAGGGACAAGATTCCCCACAACCCCGATTATTTATTTGACACAGAGAGAAAGAGACCACAAGCAGGGGGAGAGGCAGGCGAGGCAGAGGAAGAAACAGACTCCCCACTGAGCCAGGAGCCCAATGTGAGACTTGATCCTGGGACCTCAAGATCATGGCCTCAGCTGAAGGCAGACGCTTAACCAACTGAGGCACCCAGACAGCCCACGTGAATCTTTTTTAAGTAAGTGAAACATTTCTAGACAATCATGGAAAGTATTCCTGGCTGTTGACTCAACACATCTCCATTCAGGCTTCCTGTGTGGTGCTCCTGCTTGGAACCACCCAGAACCACCGGGACGGGTGTCACAGCACTGTCCCTGCAAGACCCAATGTGGATCTACTGATGTGGATCTACCTCAGCTGGCTTTAGAAAAACTGTGTGAGGATCAGCTCTCTGTACTTACTCCTTACAGAGATACAGACAGCACAAAACTCTAGTTTTTTTGGCTGTTGCTATGACACAAGCTAACTCACTTGGGCAGTAACCTGATCATCAGAGGATGCTGAAACCACTCCTGGCTCTGTGTGTCATAAACAAATGCTAAAAAATATTTTTCACCGTGTGTATGCATGTACAAACACACGCACACACGTGTAAGTAGGTGTTTAATTTCCATGTATGGTGTAGGGTTATCTTGCATTCAAACTATAATGAAACCATTCCAGGTTGTATATTAACTGCTACTGATTTATGCCCTAAAATTGCATGTCATTTCTATTAAGATCTGTTAAGAAACCATGGATGGTCTTGCCTGTTATCTGTTATGAGGCCAGCAGAGGGAGCAGCTGAGTACTAGGAGTGGATGTGATCTTTGTATTCCCACAGAGGTACCATTTCTAGCAGATTTCCGTTTAAATTTTTATTGTAGTCAAGGAAGACTTTTTGACCCATAAATAAAAATATCGCTGGAATATGCATCTGGATTCTGGGGGAAAGTGAATAGTATTTCTTCTGCAAATATTCTACTAGAAGCGTGTTAGGACTTTCATAAACCACTATTTATATATATATATATACACATTATATGTATATATGTATAAGCCACTACATATATGTATATATGTATAAAACACTATATATATGTATAACCACTATATATATACATATATGTATATATATATATAATATATATAATATTTTTTTTTCTTGAGGGAAACAGATGCCAGAAACTAGGTATTTT
Source organism: Spilogale gracilis (assembly GCA_004023965.1). Lineage (NCBI taxonomy): Eukaryota > Metazoa > Chordata > Mammalia > Carnivora > Mephitidae > Spilogale > Spilogale gracilis. The sequence goes on from PITA01005989.1 coordinate 83,374, forward strand.
CATGCCACTATAAATGTCCTCTCTTTACAGGCTTTGTACAATTTACTTCCTTTCATTTTTTTTTTCTTTTGTATAGGTCCTTCTTTGAATTTAGACACTTTCCTTGAAATAAAACATTTTGGGAAGTACAGTTTAATACTAACAGAGCACCAAAGAAACTGAGATAGGTTTTAAGACAAAAAGTGGAGCATATACATATCATATTATTAGGAGAGACTTAAATCATCAGTTGACAACCATACTTAAGTTGACTACGGAACAAGAATGGCATGGAGTTATTTTTATACACTTGAATGCAACATCACTTCCTTTTATGCATAACTATTTGTTATATTTCTAATGCAATTCTTTAGAAACTATATATGTCCTCAGAAATGGTTTTTATACTTATAACTCCATAATCAAGCCTCATTTCCCACAGGAAGATTTTTTTTATATCAAGTCAGTCAGGCAGACAGGAATACCAAAAGGGAGTCATGTGCTTTTATATTTTTTTACTTCTTTGACATAAGGAAATTTATTTATGTTAACCTATAACCAAGAAAGATAATATATCTTCATGTAAATAGCACATATGACAGTTTTATCTCTTATTTTAAAAGGTTTCTCATAATTAAGATAAAAATTTTATAAATTTAGATTAAACAAAGATTAATCAAGATGGCAGTAAGCCACTTTCAAAGGCAATTTCCTTCTGAGAGAAATTCATATAGTCCTTTAGCAGAATGGTTATGGCAAAGAGACCGTGCACATTCCCACGAGCAAAGAACTTGAATTCTCTAAAACTTTGTTTAAATGAATTTAGGAGCATTTAATATAAAAATTATAAGCCCACCTCAAAATCTCTCATGAGCCATTGTGCTATTCAAAGGAAAGAGTCTATTGACTTTAAATTGGTCATGGGTATAACAGCAATCATTGACATCAATCAACTGAAAGAAAACATTCGGCATTTTTTTTCCTATGGGGAGAAAACAGAACTCAGAATTACTGGCAAAAATATTATCAGGCTAATGCACTCATCTGTTATTTTAGAATTTCATCCACTGCCTTTTTAAAGTTTTGACTTGTATCTTGACCTTTCAGGCACTTTTTTTTTTTTTTTTGATGAGAAGATAAAATACTCCATAAAAATATTAGAGAATGAAAATATTTTAAAATCAAACAGCATTTGAGATAACTTTATGTAACAGAATTACATAAACTAAACTATTCCTAAAAATTTAGAGAATTTATGATGAGATCTCAAAAAAATTAGTTACTTGGATATCTTCCAAGCTTCTAATAAACAAAAAACTTCTTTTCTTCAATCTTTAAAGCTACCTATAATGGGCAATGTGGCTTAAAAAAACAAGCATTCTCTAGCAGATGCAATGCTGGGTCACGGCCGGCCATGCAGACTATAAAAGACTCAGAATCTTTTAGGTTTCCTTAAAAAATGATCTATCCTCTCTCAATGTGTTTCACATGGCATTTTATAGCAAATACTCCAATAAGCTAGAAGGAATGAGTATTTGGTACCCTTTTAACTGAACTAAGCTGAGTAAGAATGACAGTCACCCTAGAAGTCACGTGAAAGGGATTTTTCTGCTATGATTAAGCCTGATTTTTTCCGTCGGTATAGCCCTCTCCTCAAGAACCTCTGCGGCCCTCCGTCAAACAGAAGCGAGGCAGCTGCGAGAAGACAGATAATTGTCACAGATAAGGCTGATCCTATCTGGGCCTCTGCCCTTTGGTCCCAGCACTTACTCCGTCTGCACTGCGAATGAAAACAGGTCTGGTAATGCAGGGGAAGTAGCTGTTTCCCAGGAAAGGAAATTGCCTGAAAACACATCTGGCAAAGGGCTTTTTCTTCTCCTTCAGCAAGGAGATCCTTATTTTAATAAAATATACATTTCCTCACCTCCTACAAAGGTGAATTCTACACAGCCAAGGCCCCTATTCTAAGCAGGAGGCATTTAATTTGTTCTCTAAATATAATGGGGCAGCTATTTTATGTCACATGCTATCTATATTTAATTGGACAGGAAATTGTGCTAAACTAGGTATCATACCCCGTTTCAGAACCGTGTGTATTCTACAATGTAAATCAACCCCTGCTAGTTATCTATATCTGATGAAACTACAGAGGCAAGAAAGGAGAAAAACAGTTGGTAAAGCCAGGAAATTGAGAATGTAGCTAGAATGTATATATAAAGCTTAACTGACACAGTTAGAGAATTGGTGGGATTTCCAGAGATTCCATCCTAAGCTAGTTCACACAATTTAAGTCTGCACTGATGCACTTCTGAGAGGACTTCCCCTGCTCACACACACTAGAGGTCCCGAACACTGAAGCAGGCACCTGCTGGGCTCCACACATGACCCAGGAGTTCTAGCTCAACATGACCAAAGGCTACAAGAACTCCCAGTGGTGAACTGGAGTCCATCACTGGGGATGTATATCTGCCGCAAAGGGGCAACCACCAGGATCAAATGGCCCTCCAAAGACGTTAAAGCTTTGTCATGTTAAAATCAGGGTTAAAAAAAATTATTGCTTTAAATTCTCCCTAAATTCCTCACCATTAATGGAGGAGAAAGGTGCAGAGTCACCCTGGGCTGATGGGATTCTCCTCACCCTCACTTCACTGAGCCTTGATTTCCCTATCTATCATGGGGGCAAAACTTACCTTCCAAGGGCTGTGTGTGTGTGTGTGTGTGTGTGTGTGTATTCATCTTATAATTGTTTTCTTTTCCTTCTGTCTTTACAGTAACTTGAAGGGACCTTTTCTTTGGCTTTTTTTTTCACCCCCAAATCTCATGGCTGGAAATTATCTTTTTTACCTGCCAAGTTCAAGATGTAAAGGTAGATCAACATGTCTGGAACTCGAGAGAGAGTCATCACCAAAGTTTTTGCAATTGGCTCTAGACTCCATTTGTACATCAGGCTGAATTCAACATATAGTGAAATCAAGTAGCAACAGACATCTTCCATGAAACTTACAAAGAAATCATTATAGAGGGAGCCTGCTTTTGGAAAGCTGAAATACTGATTTCCTTCCTTCCCTCCCTCCCTCCCTCCCTTCCTTCCTTCCTCCCTTCCTCCCTTTCAGTCGTGGCTTCTTTTTTAGCTCTCCATTACTATATACAATTTGGAAATAAAAATAGTAAAAATAACTTTCTCTAACAACAATTTTAAGTCCACTGAACTTTCTAATGGTTTTCCCTGTGCACTGAACATTAAATTGTACATAAACATGCTGACTGATTTTATTTAGCCAATTTTTAAAAAGCCAGGGAGAAGGAGGGAGATGGGCAAAGTCTCCAAAGCCCCTTCTGGCTTCAGCATGCCAGGCAGGCGCCAGAGTGTCTTGAGTGTGCCTGTCTGCCTACAAATGGCCAAAAATTGAAACAGAGTGTCCCCAGCTTCATTTATTAGGGTATTCCAGTTCTGCGAGTCGCTCCTATAGCAACATAGCACTTTCCAAAAATTAAGGCCACATAGGCCAAGTGAGCCTGCCCCAGTCTCCATGCCTGAAGCAGGCAGGCGGTGCTGGGGTGGAAGTTCTGCTCCTGGGTGATGGTGAGCAGAGTGGGCACGAGAGGGCTCTGGAGGGTCTGGGCACACAGGACGGCAGAAGCCTTGGGCTCAAAGCTTCAGTAGATGTGGGAGGTCCATATGCCTCTTAGTACCTGCTTACTTTCCATGTGTTTTCCCATCAGGGTTAGGCTTCTCAGAGCAGACATCTGCCAGGTACACCTACTGGGATTTTAACAGTTCAATAAGCTATACTCCCCCCTCTCCCTGGACCAGTCAGTTCTACTTCCATCCCTTGATTTCTCCAACAATTTAACCATCCAGTTGAATGCTGAATAATCAACAGGCTCACTTTACAATAGCAGGGATCACATGGGCCAACTTGAAAACTCAGTGTGGAAGTCCATGGCTTGGGATGCTGCCTCACTTTGCACTGTTCCAAGCTGGGATCCTTTCAAAGAGATCATTCAAAGACAGTGTAATGTCTGGGAGCTTGAGACAGCCCTGGGTGACCTGGTGCCCCTGGGAGGTTGTAGTAGGTCAGATTCCATGATCCAGACAGAGTGCATCTCCATCTACATGGGCCTCCATTGGGAGGGGACAGGGAGGCCACAAACAATGGGAGAACCTCTGGCATTTCCCACACATTAGAGCTTTTGTTCCACAGGCTGAAGCATGGTCAGAGTTCTTTCTTTCAGAAATAGGTAAACATGGTCTTTTTGGTGCCATCAAGCATGATTTAGCTTGTTATAGCAAAATGCAAGGAAAACTTAGCAAATAAATGGGAGCCTCCAAAATCTCAGCTGATGACATTCAGTATGGGGGAGAAAACATTATTAAGAAAATAAATAATACCATGCACAGCTGTCCAGCAGAACCGTTAGGGGGAAAAATGGTTGGGTAGGAAGGAGGCTTTTGGGAAGGCTGTAATAATATTTCTCATTTTATTGCTTCATCTGCTTTTGCTATCCCATCTGCAGGGCACTGAAAAAGACTCTGGATTCTCTTTGAAAATGAACAGTTAACAACAGTTCTGAGCAGCAGAGCCAAGTGTGACTGGGCTTAGCCTGTCACACACCCCCAAACCCCCGACCCCATCCCTGGGCTGGGGCAGGAGTGCTCACACAGCTACCAGGGAACCAGCACAGTGGGCCTCTCTGGGGCCAAGAGCAGGAGGGTTAGCGATGCTCCTTTCCTTCCTGAGGCTCTTCATCCAGATCTGCCTCTTCCTTCTAGGGCCTCTTATTGGCTCCCCCAAGTTACTGCAGGGGCCTTGCAGATGCTCTTCTCATCCCCTCCCTCATGGACTCTCTGAGGCCAAGAACCTCTCCATGGTTCCGGTGTGTTGCTTACGGTGGGCCATGCACAAGCGTGACATCTGCTTTATACCAGAGTCTACACACGCCTTCCTGCCCTTGCATTTTAGATCCAGCCTCAAAGCAATGCTTTCTTTTTGGTCAAAGTTTTCTGTCCCTTTGCAAGTCCCTTCTCCCTGGCTGGTCCCACGCTTCTCAATCCTTTCAGAAGCCATGCCACAATCTGAGACATGGGCGAGTACCTGTTTACATTGGCTGTGCATTCAGAGTGGCATCGCTCCCCGTGTCACATCCCCACCCCAGGAGACTCTGCTAGGGTCTAACTTAGGGGCCAGCAAACAGCAGCCCATGGTCTGCTTGAAACGGCCAGGGAGCTAAGAACAATTTTAACATTTTTAAATGGTTGAGATTCACATTCCAGGGTCCACAAATAAAGCTTGGCTGGAACACAGTCACCCTCCCCTGTCCATGGATTGTCCACGGCCACCGTTACGCTATTATGGCAGAGTTGAGGAGCTATGACAGAGACAGGATGGCCAGCAGAGCCTACAGTATTAGGCTATCCACCTATCTGACACTTTACGGAAACAGTTTGCCATCCCCTGGTCTAAGCAGAACTTCCCCACAACTCTCTAATAATTAACTCTAATAATTTCCAATGAGGAACCTACGAGGAGTTGCTGGGAGCACGTTCTGACCTGGCAGGGACAGATTAGGAAGTGCCCGTGCCCGTGCCCCAGCGGCAGCATCTCCTTTCTGGATGCTCCCCCAATCCCTCCTCTCACTGTGTCCGGTTAGTTTATGGGTCACTCCCTCATTCTCATCTGAAGTTCTCCCTTCCCAGTACCCGGGAAAGGGTCTGATACAAAGCAGTCTACTGGAAGGAATTCCCACACAACCTCTTCCTGCATCTACTTTTTAAAACTACCTCACCAGGCTGGAAGGCAGACAACAGTGTGTACCCTTTGTTTCTGCTTCACATTCAGAGAATAACAACACAGTTGCAATAATTGATGGTGGAAGAAGTGCTTTCCATTGAACAGAAAGTACTGACAAAATGATACTAATCTGCATCATTTAAATCCTAGAAGGCATTACAGAGAAAGAATCATTTTGTTTTTCAAGTGAGTTGAGGCTTAGAGAAGTTAGCATTTGCTTTAGGTCTCAGAATCTTCAAATGCAGGACTTGTCTTCAGAGTCTACATGCCTCCCCCTACAGTTAGTAGTGTGAATTGGTGCATTTTCTTTAATTTCCTCCTTCTGTGGAAACCATGTACCAGAATCATGGTGGAATCAAACAATCTCTTCTGCTCTAGGACCCTCTCTGAGCACAAGTTCTAGGTTTCCCAAGTGACATACACTCTGGAAGTCTGGCCAAGTCTCTGAACCCCTTCTCAGAAAATGACATATGCTATTTTATTCAGACATTAACTAAGATCTAGGGATGAGTCCGAGGACAATGTAGTGACAGCTTGAGACGTTGTAACAAAATCAACCACAGTTTCTACTGATGAAAAAGCCACAGATATTGACCAGTATTGCTCACGACCCATCCATAGTTAAAGGAGAGGCTATATTTCAGTTATAGTTTGGTGAAGAATGAAGACATTTTTTTTTTTGCCATCGAGGTTCATGGATCACTTGAATTCTGTCTGTGGAGTGCAGATTAAGAACCCTGGCTCTAAAAGTAACCTGGGAGCTGGCTCATGCAGAGGAGGGATGCTTTTAAAAGTCTAATTAGGTCTCCTCAAAACACACATTCTAGAAAAACAGAACTGACTACACAAATTCCAGGTGTACCCAAGAATTAAGATCATAATTCTAGAATGTTCTACAAGCTGCTTGTGCATAATTCTGGAATGTTCTACAAGCTGCTTGTGCATGACTCTGACTTTCATGGCTAGCCTGGTCCATCAAGTCAGGTTATAGATATGCTTCCACTGACAGGGAAGAAGAGAGCCTGTGCACTTAGACACAAACAGACCATGGTGAAGATTCTGAGGCTTTTCCCCATGCACACTTTGGCTGGTTAGCATACCGTTAATCCCTAAAGTAATTAGTTTTAGTTATTAAAGGAAGTCACCCAGGGGACTGACAGCCATAGAATTGAAGTAGAAAAATCTTGGGAGTTAATGCAACACTAGAATTTTACAGAGAAGGAGAGCTGAGCTCAATGAAAAAAAGAGAGGTGATGTGCCTGAGTCCAACACTGAATGGGACTAATTTAACTGATCCTGGAAAAAAAAATACAGAAAGATGGGATTTGAGAAAAAGTTTATGTTCTTCTCTTGCCATCCTCTTATATTTAAATTCTGATTTCTTTGTGTATTGTAATTTGATGGACCATTAATCTGTCCGGTATATTTTACTTTGAATATTGAAGTGGATATTTTTTTAATAGATGAAGCGTCAGGGCTGAGAAACTGGTTTTCCCCACATAATTTAATAAAGTGCGATCTTCCTATCTGATGCTTTTAAAGGAAAATTCTGTGTATGTAGCTAATGGTTCAAAAATTTAAAAATACCAATGAAAACTATTTTTCCCTATGAAAAGGCAGAGGCTTTACAAGAGCAAGTCTTCTTCTTCCTCTTGGTTTGTAATAACAAAAATAAACCAAAGTCCTGACATATTTGTAGTATTTTTATTCCTAAAGGAAAAAACAGGAACTTTCATTGTACTTAAAGTTATTACCCCAGATATCTTACCAGCTAAGCAGTGTGAGTTCAGCCTCAGACATGAGAGACCCGCTATTCTCTCTAGGAAATGCTCAATTAGGGTGGTGCCTCCGAACCACTCAGGGGTCCTGTAACTGATCAGTTTTTCCCAGAGGGTTTCTGCAGCATATAGCCCTGGTTGAACAGCACACATCATGCTCGGATTTTTCCTGTTGCCTGGCTAGTGACCCCCCTACAGGAAGATAACAGACACGCCAGGAGGGCGGAGCAGCGTGCTACACATGTCTGCCTGCTCTTATCAACTTATCATATAAGGAAAGGAAAGTGATTGATTCGGGTCCTGACACGGCAGAATCTGGGGGAAGAGAAACAAAGCAGCACTACCGCTGATCTGTAAAGTGACTACAGCCCCCAGGAGTGAGCAGGGTTATTCTTCCTGCTGCCATCTGACAGTTCACTGCAGGACCGACCCACCGGAGAGAAGACAGCATTAACAATCAAGTTCCTGCTGGAAAAGGGGGGAAGAGATTCCCACTGATGGTCCTTAAACCATGGCCGCAGAGCCCTGCATCTGAGAGGACAGCTTAGGATCGGGACTCCCATGTGCCTTCGAGTTTGCTAAGTCGCTGGTTTATTACCAAAAGAAAGAAAGAATGTGGCAGATTGTTTTCTTTACTTGGGGCTGTGATCTTGTCCTAGCTGCAGCCTACAACAACTTTCGGAGAAGCATGGACAGCATCGGGAAAAGGCAGTATCAGGTTCAGCACGGAGCCTGCAGCTACACTTTCCTCCTGCCAGAGACAGACAACTGTCGCTCTTCTAGCTCCTACGTGCCCAACGCCGTGCAGAGAGATGCACCACTAGATTACGATGACTCGGTGCAGAGGCTGCAAGTGCTGGAGAACATCATGGAAAACAACACTCAGTGGCTAATGAAGGTAGGAAACAAAATCATTTTTATTTGGTGAACAGTTGAAGCTAATAAGATCAGCTCAGTTAAAAAAAAAAAAAGGCAATGAGCACAGGAGAGAGACAGATGGTGGCTAATATCTTCAAATGAATTATCCTTTTTTTGATTCTATCCCAGGGTATAAAGTAGCCCTAGCTGGGAAGTGAAAAGGATTATTTGAGAAAAATGCCAGAATCCAGAGAATGAGATCTCCAAGTTCGTAATCTCTATTTAATAAAGTAGAGAAAGTGCACTTCTCTGCAAAACATGTAGGCTGTGTTGTTTGTATAAGTGGTTTAAACTCAGTAACACCCATTGCCAGGGATGTTATAAACTGGTTTCTGGCGCGGGGGTGGGGGGGGGAGCTGTAAGCAACAGCCGTGCCAGAGCCAGGAGCCAGGAAAAACGTGACAATCATGCTAATTACTGAGACATAATGGATGGAGTAAAGTGCTTTACCAATTTCCTGAATTTATTTACTAAAATAAATTGCGACTCTTGGTAAATGAGAGGAAATTTAATAAAGCAGACTTCATGTTTCTCAGAACCTACAGGCTTAACCTGAAGGATTTGTAAATGGGGTGAGTTTCACAAGTGTCAGAGGGTATGTCCAGCCCCCAGACCCTCCGCTACAGCAGCAGGCTGGGAGGGTCACCCCACGTGGGACAGGCACGCAGAGCATTTTGCCACAGCCCTGCCATGACAATGGTCATGTCCGCAGGGCTATGATGATACATGGTGTCACAGATGCTTCACAGAGCGTTTAACCCAAACAGGATATGAAAACCTCAGTTTTTCTTTCTCCGGTGATCATTTTCCTCATGTACATGTGGGGGCTATTTCTATAAAACCCAGTCTCTGTGAAAGTTTTCTTGATATGGACTCTGTGTGTGTGTGTGTGTGTGTATATATATATATCATTATATATATACATATATATATATATCATTAAATACTGTAATGACAGTACATCATAGTGCTTACAGAGTAGAGAAGCTACTATTTACCAAGCTAATTCACTTCATTCAAGACCTTGCCCCAGAAGGAGTTCTTAGCCTTTCATTTCCCCATAAACTTTCTGTTAGGATACTTTATCTTAATCTTAGAATAGATCTCGGCTCCAAATCTGTGTTTCTCATTAGCTGTCCTACCTTCAGAGAGGAAACGACCCAGTTATTCCTTGACTCTAAGCCGGAATGAATGAGTGCCCTCAGCACTGCGTTCCTTGCAACCTGAGCAGCCGCTTCAGTGCAGACACAGAAAACAACAAACACTTATCAGAAAGGCCCGCTGTGGGATACGCAACTCGTTCCTAATTATCTTTGAAGGCACTAGCCTTTCTGGACAAATTCTCCCCCAGGTTTTCCTCTTTTCCTAACAAGGCCCTTGTGGCATGTGCTTTTAAACTCTTCCAATAATTTATACATGTGCATGAAAAGAAACTGTTCATTCATAGATGCATTAAAAAAAAAAGTACACAGCAACGCAGGTTCAAATGCTTGGAAGACAAACTGTACCTTAAAGGTCTGCTCACTCTGATGTCCCATTTCTTTTTAAAGTGTCATGTTCACGCTGAGCCACCTCCCTCCATCCACTGTGGTTATGCCAGGGCTAACAGCCATGGTGAGAGATGAAAGATACATCATACACAGTAAACACCCTAATCTCTCTGACTGGTAAATCATCTCTTAAAATAAACAGTCAAGAAACCTGAAAGAATGTTTTGCCACATGCAAGACTGCTAAATTGCATTTGCTTAATGAAGCCCAGAGTAAGTACACCTGAAAAACTCCAAAGGCAAGGCTCATATTTCTTTCTTAGATAAACAACCCCCTTCTCTTGGATCTTTGAGACACAGTTTAAAGAAGGAAACAGACAAGAAATTCTACATGAAGAGACCAACATTTTTTCCTTTCCTGGTTTAATTACTAAATATTTGAACAGTGGCACAATGACATTTCTAGACTCCTTCTTTAGCTATCTAGCTAAATTATCACCAAGAATGACGTCATGTTTATCTTTTCATCAGCTCAGCACCTGTTCACCTGGCCTATCTGGGTGGGTGATGCGCACCTGAGAAAGCTTATGTTCACTCTTCTCACAGGCTTCTCATTTTGGGAATGAAAGCAAAAAAAAAAAAAAAAAAAGCAAATATGAAACCTGTTTAAAGTGGTTAAATGTAACCTCTCTCCTTGTTTTTTTATTGCTGTGTTTTGTCACCTGTGATAATAAACACTGCTTTTCTCATAAGGGACAAAATAATATATAATGGGATGATAGATAAGCCAGCAGATTAAAGGTTCAACATCATAATCTAACACATATTGCTAGGCTATCCCAGAGAGAAAAGGCACAATTCTGTGTTTTTCATGGTTTTTCATATTTCCTTTTCTTTAGAGCTTTTAAAAAAATATTTTCATATTTCCTTTCTCTCCCTGATCAACACTAAAAATTAGAGAGGTCTGTGGGTATGGGGGTGGCAGGGTGAGAAACCTTTAAGATTTTAAGAAAACTTGTTAAGAAGGAAAATAAGACCAACTTTCTGGTTAATTTCAGGGCGGATGACCAGCAGTTGGTAAGCATTGCCTAGGGAGCTTGGACTAAGAAAGCTGTTTTGCAATCATGAAAAGATGCCACACTGCCCCTTTAATCTGACAGGCAAAGGAAGTGTCAGACTTCTGAATGAGTGCAGTGTAATATGAATGAACAATACAGGGAGGGCTCACTTTTTGCTTAGTGGTTAAACAAGGGTAAGATAAATGCATGACAGTTTACCGAATACACCATGATGACCTACAAAAAAAATTTTTTATGTTACATTCCCTTGCTAATCCTGCAACTATTCTAAACCTCTGCCCCAGGGATATTAAACTCACTTTATAAAAACTAACAAATAACTTAGCAAAGTGGATTTTATCTTGCCTGGAGACCAAATGTATTTTTTTTTTCCGATAAAAGGAAATAGGGAAAGGAAATAAACAATTATTTCACACTGATGAATACCTCAAATTTATAAACAACTGCAAAGCCTATTGTGCTTTAAAACAGAATGTTTTGAAAAATAAAGCGAATGCCTATTAAATTGATGTAAACATTTCCTCTTTTTTTTTTTTAATGAAAGAAGTACAGGGTAGGCACTATAAACTGAATTTAGATTCTTTTCTTTCTCTAAAACTAATACTAATATATTCTTTTTTTATTAAAGTGGGAGGAACTACTATTCTCCAGTGGCTATATAGAGGACAATGCACTTTTGCTGCTAAAAAAAAAAAAATTGCCATCAATGAGAAAAACTGATGGTGAGAGGCTCAGGTGCACTGAGACCTCCAGCCCCTCCCCAAGCCCTGTGGCATTGCAGGGAGGTAGAAAGGGAGTGTGTGTGTGCATTTTATCATTTGTGGTTGCAAAACACTCCTTAGCTGTATAATCAAACAAATAAACCAGAGCTTAGTTCTTTAAAGGAAAGAAAAAAAAAAAAATCCTACCATAGTCATAGCCAATAGCCCACTTCAGGATTGAAGCAGAACCACTGCTCCTATACTGTATCTGTTGTATCTCGAATCATGAATTACAACTGTGTTCAGTATTAGCAGCAAATTGTGTGCACTCAGACAAGCTGAATAAAGCCTCTATTTCAGATTCAAGGGAAATTATTACTATTGTTATTTAATTATATACTAGCATCATTATAGTAAGGAATGAAGAGATGATTAAAGTTGCATGATGGGAGAGGAAGTATAACATACTTAAGTTTGGAAAATGCAGGTATAATAGAATGTTTATTATGTATCAGTAAGATATACATAGTACAATGCGTGCTTTCTATGTATATTATATAAAACACTAAATATTTAGTATACATAGCATATGTTGTTTATATAATATTTGCTTTCTATGGTCAGGTAGTCTCTGCCTAATAAACGGAGCTTCTGGCATGCCAAATGATGGAAGTACTGCATTATGGGGAGATGACTATTTGCCTGCAGAGTCTAGAACTGGTTAATGGAACTGGACACAACTTCCATAATATCATACTTCCTGTTTAGACACTAGGTAATCCAGGAAGTCTCCATACCAAAATTTGAAAATTGGTTTAGTTTCATCCATATAGTTCTTTAGAGTGTCCAAACTGGTTGTGATCCAGTGACTGTGCAGGAACATGAAAGGGTTAATGACCTTATAAATGGTGATCCTACGGGCAGGCTGGCCCACAGTACTGATTTTAATCTCTAATTGAAATAATGTCCATTTATAATTGAAAAAACAACAGTTTCAATCAACCCTACCACCATATGGCCAACTTAAAAAAATAAAGCAAGAATGTTATGAAAGTAATATATGGACAATGGAAAATAAACAAGTCAAACCATTAAAACAGTAGAAAATAGGAAGTAAATTCTCCTTTTCTCTAATCTTCAGCTTCCAGATGAGCACTTAAGAGATTTATACTAGCCCTTTACTGTAACAAATTTAATATGAAAATGCATGAATTTCCTTCTTAAAATATGTACAGTGGTGTTATACCACTGTGACATGATCAGAACCCTTGTTTGGATCACAATGACATGGAAAGAGGTTGAAAGAAAGAGATTTTATTTAGGGGAAAAAGCAAAGTTTGGAAGAGTGAGGTAAGGGAGAAGATGAAGTAAAGGGGTGTGTGTGTGCATATATGCATAAGAGAGACAGAGATTGAAAGACAGGTGAAGGGGAGAGAAACTACCCATGAGGGCTCAATCAAGATAAGGAAAAGGGGCAATATTATTGCATGGCTGTTGTGACAGAAGAAAGGTAGTTAATATTTCCCCATATTCTGGTTATCAAATGACATCACAGCCTGCACAACTCTGTGGATTTCCTGAATTGAGACCTAGAGGGTATATGCAATAATCTATCTCTTATACACGCATACCTGCTTCTTACATACATCTATACCTATAAAATATAATTTATTTTTTATTAAACATGAATTCAGGGGCACCTGGGTGGCTCAGTTGGTTAAGCCACTGCCTTCAGCTCAGGTCATGATCCCGGAGACCCGGGATCGAGCCCGGAATGGGGCTCCCTGCTCAGCAGGAAGCCTGCTTCTCCCTCTCTCACTCCCCTGCTGGTGTTCCCTCTCTAGCTGTGTTTCTCGCTGTCAAAAAAATAAAATCTTTAAAAAAAAAAATGAATTCAGAAGTTATACCTATATATATTCTCTTTCAACTATATCCTTCTTTGACTTGAATGACCTGACAATAAGATTTTTCTCCTAAATTACTCTAGAATTCTTGTGATTAAAAAAAAATTCTTCTCAACTTCCCAGACACACTTTTCCCACGGAAGTAGTATTAGTAACAGTTATTGGGTGCTGCTACCAGGTCGCACTGAATCACTTCAACGCACTTTCCACACCTTAGCCCATTTGTCCCAAGAATGTCTCTAAAACACAGGCATGGGAGATATAATCCTATCTATTTTTAATCACTTATAAACATGGGTTGAGATAATATCAATGTGCTTTGCAGTTTGGAAGTCTTATATGGATTACCTAGAGAGGAAAACAAACACGGAAAGGCACGCACATCCCCCCATCCCACCCCCTCGCCGCCCCGCCTTTGACAAAAAACAGAATTTTCCATGGGGCTGGGAAAACTACAGCAATCTATTGGGAGAAGTGTGAATGAACATGAATATAGTGCTGTTTCTTAATCTAACGTAAATGACTGAATTCCACTCCACTGCCTCCCCACTCCTTTTGGGCGGGAACCATTAAAGTTCATTTATTTGTTGAACAAATATTTATTGAAAGCCTCGTGTGTCCTGGCAGCATTCTAGCACTCAGAATAAATCAGTGAAGTGAAGTCCATGACCAAGGGTCTGGCCCTGGGGGGGACTTACTTGCTATGATACAGCACGGCCTTCCTGGCATGACGTATGAACAAAAGTAGGAAGCGCTACACAAAATAACTGGGTGACAAGAGAAAGACCTGGTAAAAGAGATGTGGGGTGTTGGAGAGAAGGGGTGGAGAAGGGCCATGTTACCAATTTGGCCACTCCACTGATACCTCTTTCATAAAAGGAAAATCAATTCAAACTCCTTCTGAATGGTCATTTTTCCTTGTCACCAACGGGATACATGATTATTGTAGAAAACAGAGCATACAAAGGATGTACATAAGATACATCCCATGTATAACTCCATCATTCTGAAATGACCATCCTTAGTATTTAGTGCACATAGATGTCTACATATGTAGGATTATTTTATAATGTGCTGTGTATACTGCAATATTATATACACTTATCCCTAATGCTGTGAATTGTAGAAGACTGATGAATCACAGGCCTGTACCCCTGAAACAAATAATACATTATATCCTAATAAATTAAAAAACAATTAAATTAAATTAAATTAAAATTAAAAAGAAAGTAGGTCTGAGAGGTGAAGTGACTTCACCCAAGTCAGCACTAAGTAATCCCCACCGCCTGTGAGTCCGGTCTCAGACAAGCACAGGGCAGGCGTTCCTTGGCACGCCTTCATACTGGGACGCCACAGCATGGTGGTCTGGCACATGGTGGCTAGTGAGTGGACAACCTCATTACCCAAGATTTACAGGTAAAATGTGCCATTGTATCTATATGAGAATTGTGCCAAAGCTGCTAAGGTAAAAAACAAAACAAAACAAAAAAGTCAATTGAGAGTATCTTGTGTGTAAAGTAATTACCCAAAATTCCATGTTGTAGTTCAGAAGAGTAAACGCAAACTCTGTGATAACCAAGAGGAAGTCTATGTGCACCTTCTCACACACTGTGCATACAGGAACAACCCCTTTCTGGACGTTGCCGGAGGGCGACATCCTGAATTTCCCTAACACTTGGAAGTTCACTCAAGTAATATTCAGTCCCAGGAAAGTAATATGTGGTCTCTTCTGTCCTCTAATTCGGTTAGATAGGTATCACCAAAAATACCTTGATATTAATGTTTAAAATGAGAAATGACCAATGATATGATATAATAAAAAATGGTTTAAAAAATTTTTTTCACAGTATTTTAGAATAAAAGTTTTCAACATTCACTGGGGTTAAAAATGAGTGTTTCATGTATGCCTTGACAATAAAGGGATGAACTCCACCACCTGAACTCTGAGTCAAGTATGCTATCTGGCTGCAAATTAATATTTTAATTAGATATTTCCCCATGAAATCACCTTTCTTTCTTATCCTAATCTTGGCACTACCAGCTGATGAAAGATGTGAAACCTATTAAAATCCCCTGAGGAGTGGACCTAATCCTTTTAGCATCATTGCTCCTTCAACCAGCTACAACCATTATCTTTGCCATTCAACTAGAACCTAATTAAAACCTCTGTGGGACCAGCCCCGGGGGGCTTGCCTGGGGCAGTAATTACCTTGCTCCCAAATCAGCCTCAGTCCTTCCTTTGAGCAGCTTTTCAGAGCCTATCAACTGCTTTTGAAATCTTGACATTAACCTGACAACTTCACACTACTAAGTACTTGCATCTAATATTTAAAAAACCATCAAGCCAACTAAGTATATATGTTAAGATTATAACCTGATACTTATTAATTTATCACATTACATTTTTTTCGTGGACAATGGTGATATTTAAGGGAAGGGATATCAAGATATATAGGTCTTAGGAAATACATTATTTTATCATGTTGACACAGCTTCTTTGAGACTATCACCTTATATGTGAATATTCAGAAGTTATTTGTTTTTGTTTATTTTTTAGGTAGAGAATATCAATGAAGTCTTAAAAGGAGGCAAGCATTCAACCTCTCCATTTCTCAATCTTGTCACACTCTGTTTAGGACACATTCATACTTGTTCACATATTAGTCTTTTCGATGTGAGGGTGACTTAATGTGACAGACCCCACCATCCCCAGTGTTCCAGGATGAAGTCCTCATTAGGATTGTTCCAGCAAATGCCAGGAATGAAGGGTAAACCTAAACTCTGTATTAGCTTTTGTATGCCCCTAATTAACACTTGAAACTGGGCTCAAGAGACTCCACCCTGGAGGTTTCTACTTAGGCAGCTTGGTAGTTAGGTTCAAATCAAAAAGGAAAAAAAAAAAAGTGTCCTGAAGTTGTTTCATTTCATGAATCCACAACAAGGAGGCCATACTCTTCAGTATAACCTGCTGAACTGTGTGGGATTTTGTAAAGGACAGTGAATCTGACAGACAAGGAAGACATGAAAAAAACCAGCCCATTTTAGGGGTTTCATTTCTGCCCCAAGCCAGCTCCAGAAATTCAGCCAACCTAGAACAAAATGAAGGGCATCTGGGTGGCTCAGTTGGTTAAGCGACTGCTTTCGGCTCAGGTCATGATCTTGGAGACCGGGGATGGAGTCCCACATCGGGCCCCCTGTTCAGCGGGAAGCCTGCTTCTCCTTCTCTCACTCCCCCTGCTTATGTTCCCTCTCTCACTGTGTTTCTCTCTGTCAAATAAATAAAATCTTAAAAAAATAAAAAAATAAAAATTGTGCTGTGAAATTGTCCAGGACCTCTTCTCCTATACTACCCTGGCTCTAGTGCTCAATCATGCTGGCGGATAAAGCTATGGGGCCCATTAAAACAGTCATCCTTTGTTGTTAAATGTATCTTTTTTTTTTTTTTTTGTATCACTTCAGCTTCCAATAAGTTATAAGCAACACTGCCCTTCTGTCCATTCTGTTTTTATAGAAGGTAGTAACTTAAAGACTATGGATGGGCGGTCCTAAAACTGCCTTCTGAGTGGGCATTCTGGAGTTAACTCGTCAACCCACATGGGTAAAAAAGATTCAAAATTCCTAAGAGGTATCATTTCCTCTGGGCTCCTGTAAGTATTTTCTCTGCCATTAGATTTGTGGAATCAACAGATACTATCAATTTTTGGTTGTCTGCTGGGTAATTATAAACATTAGTCTGAAGATAATTGGAATATTCCTTTGAGTTTTATTAACTACTATCTAGTCTTTGGAATCTTGGAAAATTATTACATACAGATGTAGCTTAAGACTTCCCTAAGCAAACCAGTCTTCTTAATGAGAAGTTCTGGTGCAAAACCACTGCTAGAGAGAAGATACTTTGCAGAATAACAAAGATAAAAATAAATAAAAATAAAAAATAAAAAAAAAACAACAAAGCTTGCCCACAAGCTAATTATCTATACTTAACCTTTGGTACACGTATATGAAATTCCTTATTATTTTTAGTTACTGAAAAACAGATTGTTAAATTCACTAAAACATTTTTAAAACTTATCCAGATTTAAACTTTACTAAAGTGTTACTAACAGGAATTCCCAACCAGAATTGGTTTTAACCTAACTATAACAGTAAAATGCTCTTAAAAGCACTGATGGTTACAATAATTGGGTTATAAATTAAAGAATCAAGATTAATCAGAACACCATTCCGTCAAATAACCATTGGTCATTTTGTGGTATGTGATTAATTGTCCATATTTTCAAATATGGTCCCCTTCTGGGTTACAACACAATAAATCCATATGTGCTTTTCCCTCTAATTGGACAATGTTTAATCCATATAACCTATTTTTTACTACATGACTAGCCTACCCAAACCCAAGAAGGTTTTACAGCTGTAACACAGAGTTAACGTACAGAATGCTACTTCCCTTTACCCTCCTTCATCCTGAAATGCCATTACCCTCCTTCATCCTGAAATGCCATTCAAGTTAATGGTCTCAAATACGAGAGAAAAAATAGTGAAAATATTTGTTGAATAAACAACTCTCTCTTAGACAAAGCTGGAATCCTTTCTCTCTCCATTCAGTTTTAAGGGACTCAAAATCCTGAGTTGGCAACACAGGTCAGCCACAATAGCCATGGAGATAATATAACACTACTCACTCACCTCCTCAAAAACAAAGGAACTGTTGGCTCCCTACATAGATGCCAGCATCTTTCACTTGTTTGCTTAAAAAGTCTACAGAGTTCTTGCAAAAAGGATACCATTCATCTGACAGCAGTCGGTACAGGTCAAAACAGAGAAAGGCACTTTCCCCCTTTGCTGGCGCTTCGTAGTTGTTGTACAATGAGAGAGGAGGCAGCGATCATCATCATGGCAGCAGCTGGCCAGCGTCAAACTTACAATGGAGTGACAGCGCAATGAAGGTAGATAATCTCTATCTTCTTTACAGAAAAAACTCAAGCTCAGAGTTCTATCAGATGGTACACTGCTGGCAGAACCACAACCAAGTTTTTTTTTTTTTTTTATGTCAGAGCTTCTTTTAATGACACACCTTCTCAAGAGATTTAAACAGAAGTCCGCACAATTTCTTGTGTGGATCCGGAGAGCTGACAGGCTTCCTGCTGCTCCCCCAGCACCTGCCGCTCTGACACAACACACAATGGTCACACAGGAAGCATGCCCACACCACAAGGAAGAACAAATACGGGGAAGATGGGGAACAGTGAGAAGACCAATCTGCGTGGCTATTCTTGCTTCCATCTGACCCCTGGGGGCGTGCTGAGATGCCAAGTGACTTGCTAGGCTCCAGAGATTCCAGACCCAGGATGTCCTCTTCCAAGGCCCTTCGATCAAGAGCAGTGTTCCACCTCCTCGCAAGCTTTGCTTTCTCACCCAGGGCTAGAACCTACGCTCATATGAACAGTTAAATCCACATGATTAAACGTCCACACCACACTGTGTAAGCACTCACGGCAGCTGCCACCCTTTGGCATACCAGACACACATGCATAGTAACAGCAAGATGGCAGCCAGTGAAGTTTGGAGACGATGGCACACACTTGGCTATGTTTTCAAAGGAAGGGATTCATGAATAAGCAAGAGCAGGTGCTAAAATCGAAAGGTAACTCTTCCATAGGCAGCCCTGTAGGAATAAAGGATCACACATACACACCGCTCCCCAACACAGGGATGGACAAGGTCAGCCCTCGCTTTCACATTCATTCATTCATACTGCTGCAGAAGACATGCCTCGGGTTGCACTGAGACACAGTCTGGAAGCAGATGCTTCTCCTACTGACCTATTGTCAGAAGCTCAGTCAAATCGCCTACACTATTCACCTCACTTCATCTGATCATGGAGGCATCACACCCCCTCACATCCACAGAAGTAGGGTGAGTCCAGATAAAAGAGAGGAGACTACAGTCACATAACTTCCAGTACAGCATACTGTTATAACTGTTCTATTTTACTATCACTTGTTGTGAATATCTTACTGTGCCTAATTTAGAAGTTAAACTTTAGCATAAGTATGTATGTATAGCACAAAGCCCGAAATATATACCATTTGGTACTATCTGTGGCTTCGAGCTTCCACTGGGGGTCTGAGGCTGTGCCCCCCACAGAGGCTACGCTATCTCTTCCTCCTAAGGCTAGACACCATTCTGCCCTCTGTCACTACAGGTTAATTCTGCTAAGTTTTAGATTTCATATTCTTTTTTGGTCCATTTTATTACCTCTCTGATTCATCCTTGTTGTTGTATTAAAATTCACCCTTTTCCATTACTGTGTAGTGTTTCATTGTATGAGCATGACATAACTTATGTACCCTCTATACTGTTACAGATGGATATTTGGGTTCTTTTATGAAAGTCAACACTTCTTAATTGGACACACCCATGTATTATTTTTCTTGTACTGCTATCTTTGGAATCTATACAACTGTACTAACTTAAAGCTGCCTTGAATGATTTCCGAGACTAATCTGCTGTCAAATGGAATCCACTCCACAGAAAATATGCTGAGGAGTGGTCTTGCCTTCCACATGTAATTCCATAACCTCCACAATCGGAGGTTAACAAGAAGTTAGGATGGGGATAAAACAAAAGGCCAGTCAAGTACCCATCCACTACTTTCTTGGCCTTTCCAATCTTCACCTCTTCCCTAACAACACCTTGATTCTTCAGCCTCGTCAGAAAGAGATGGTTCCACACTAGATAATTTTCCAGATTAGAGCTTACGCATCTGGGAGCATCATGGTTTTCCTTCTGTTCTCAAGTCTTCCTATGATAGTGCTTCAATTTGTATTATTTACAGTCATCCCTATAAAAATCTGTAAGGTGTACTTTCTGTGCCATATCTCAGCTCCTCTCTCAGTGGGGGCTGGCCTGAGCTTGCTTCTTGAATAGTTACGGGACCACTGAGACGCACAGCGCAAGGGCTACGAAACACCGAGAGCTGCTTTTCTGACATGGGCCAGAGTAAAGCTTGCGGCCGCTGGGGACAAGCGTTAGGATGAGGATTCACATCCCAGCTTTGAGTTCATCACTATGAGTTTCAGTAAATTTCCTAAACTGGCATGAACTTTTTTCCCCAAAGCTAGCCATGCTCCAAGGGACTAAGGGTGCAAGGGTTGAGGAAGAAGTCTACATATACCTATAAAATGCCGGAATGTAGTACAGACATTTTGGACAAATTCTTTACTTCAGTTCTAACTTTGATCCCCTTAGGCCAAAGTGCTCCTAAAGTCACTCCAGGAGGGAGCCAAGATTCCACTGGAACCAACTGCTCATAATTTGAATCCCACAGAGCAGCCAAAACTCCAGTGTAGGTCCTCCTGCTGAGGGGATTCAACAAGGATGCTAAGCCACGAAGTTTAAGCTGGCATTTAGACCACTTTAATTTGAAACCAGATTTCTATAGCTGAGGGAAACTTTCAAGAATTCACTACCACTGATAAAATTAAACTGGCTTGTAGGAGTCAAGACCAAATCATAGCAGCAACTACAGTGATTTCTGGTTTAAAAATGAGGGTGAGATGACTCATACTTTGATTGGAACAAACTCTAACAATAGGAAAACCTCTGCCACTGTTCTTTTCTTCCTATGTGCCCCCCACCCTCATTCCCATTTCCTGTGTGCCCCCTCACCCCTTATTCCCACTTCTTGTTTGTC